>JAASFQ010000639.1:0-17201 GCA_023333845.1 Globisporangium polare | reverse complement strand
GTGCGCTCGGATTTCAACATGCTGCAGTTCGTATCAACATTCAGTTCAGCCTCCACTCAGCGATGGACACGACGCAGTCGTCGGACGTGCTCTCGGTCGTGGCCGCCTCGTGGTGCTCAAGCTTCTTGGTCGTGCGGCTGTCCCCCTTCGGCGCGGGAGACCTCGGAGAGCAGGAGTGGGAACGACATGATGGACACGTTCCTTTGCGATGGCTTGCTCACGATCTTGACGGTCAGCGCGGCCGTGATCTCGCTCGGTACGTGCGGCAGGCGCTTCTGCTGTTGCTGGCTCTGGCACACCTGCTGCTGCTGTTGTTGTTGTTGAGTGCTAGTTGGTCTGAGACGTAGCAGCGCTTGGAGCAGAAGGCCGAGGGGGAGCGAGAAGGACAACGCGAGGCCGCACGCGTGGCAGAGCTTGGAGGCCTCCTAGTCCGACGTCTTGTGGCGGCACCGGCCGCTCACCAAATCGCCCACGCTACTGTTGGAACTGGCGGCGTGCCGAGGAGGGGCTTCGAGGCGACTCCTGAAGAGAGAGAGAGAGAGTACGACGCCGCACTCTACGATACGTTCCTTTGAGCGAGCGTGGAGCGTGGAGCTTGCTAGTGTCACGACGGGCATGGTTTGCTGCAGCGTTTGTCCGCAGCTGTGCGAGCTCCGTGAGCTCTATCTGAACCTTCAGCACCCGACAACTCGGCTCAATGTTGATGGTGGCGTGCGTGCTGGCCCGCGAAGTCGCGGTCTTCAGATGTGCTCCGGATTCTGTTGCGGACGCGACGTGAAAAGTGCTTTCCTTCGAGGACCATCACTTGGAAGCGCATTCGTGATTCCCTTTTGCTGGCATCAATCTTTGAAGGTCGTTTGTCCTGTTTTTTGGCTGTCGCTCTTGCTTGATTTCAGAATGATTTTGCCGTGATTCTTGCTGATTCGTCATGATATTCCAAACAAAGCGTTTTGGTTGACCACTCCAAAGCGTGTTTCAAAACCAATTGTATCCGAGCGGCGAAATGCACTTTACTCATGGTGTTCACATAAACCTTCTAAACTTGTTGTCAGGGGTGTGCGGACCCTCCACAGGACCAGCAAATGAACTCCACTCGAAGGCTGCAACCATTGCTCAAGTCAAGCCTCACGTTCTTGAACAAGCCGAGACAGAATGTCAAATGACACGCCGGTTCCTGTGCAAGTTGGAACCATCTTGCACAGGAATCGTGAAGCTGATCTCGCCTTCGATTCAAAACAAAAGCAAACCGCGACGAGGATCGCGATCCTCTCGATGGTGACCGTGGCGAATGACTCTCTCGTTCAAAAACAAAGGAAACGTGCAAGTTGCTCGCTCCAATGTGGTCAGAAACGGGGAGCCGCTCTTTTGGATCGCGTCCCACTCTCTGGACACCGACGGATCCTCTCTGCGCCAATTCCGAAGCTGCAACCTGTAAACGAGAAACGCCGCTGCGAGTCGATCCTTCCGAGCCAGCAGCTCCAAACGTCGCAGGCTTGCTGTGTTGCGAGACAAGGCAAGCACGAGGCAGCGCTACTGCTTGTCTATCGGCAAGAACGCGTGCTCGAAGGTCTTGTGCTGGTGCTCTTGCACACACGAGACCAAAATGGCAAGAGAGACGAGTCAATCAGGTCAGCAAACAAACAACTTGGACGCGCAAGATGACGCGTGGCTCGCAGCCTCTCTATCTCGTGTTTACCGCTCGCAGGGGTGTCGCTTCGTGGCGACAGGCTGCCGTGCTCGCTGCCTCAGTTGACTTTGGTGTCATGCTCTTTGCGATGCTCAGCCACAACAGCCAGCAAACAAGAAACAACCGATCCATTGTGCAGCGCTTGTAAACAAACAGCAGCAAGTCAGTTGGCAGCAGCTTGCTTGCTCCGGAACAGCCAACTGGCCAAGCATCCGTCCTTCGATCTCGTTGCGGCCGAGGACGTTCTCAAAAGCAGAGAGCACTCCTGAACTTTCACGCAACGCAAGGCAGTGGACGAATCTGGTCTCTCTTGCTTGCTTGCTGTCTGTCTGACCTGTCTGCCGTTCAGTCGACAGTGGGAAAGCCACGCGAGCGAGCAAGCAAGCATCGTTTCGCGTGAGTCGCCCGGTCCGCGAGGGGAAAACACACACACACACACACACACAGGGTGCCACCTGGACCACCAATGCCGACCGCACCCTGAATCCCACGAAGGTTGCGTGGCTGCTGGTGGCCGCAGCAACAAAGGGGACTTGGAAGTGTGTGTGGGGGTGGGGGTGGGTGGATGGCGCCGGCCAAGTCAGCCGAGTTCGTTCGCGAACGAGAAACAAACACTCAGCTCGGCGTATGGCTGGGAACGCAGGCGACAGTGAACACTCCGTAAGCCACGTGGCACGCGGGGGGGCTTGGATGAAAGCGATGAGAGCGGCGACCAGAACTCATTCTCGCGAGCGACAGACAGACGAGCCCATTCTCTACGTGTGGTCGCGAGTGAGTCCAAGCTGGACGGATCTGGATCTGGTCGCGTTGGACGACGCGAATCAGGATCCCAGCCTCCGCCAACCAACAAAGCACCAGCCGACGGACGGATTGATTGATTTGCTTCGCGTGCAGGTTGCTGGCTGTTGTCCGTTGGTTGCAAGTCTTGTTGCAGGCATCGACAAGGCCAAACAAGCCGGGTGGTGAACCCCTTTGGCGATGATGATTTGGGCTCGTCCGATGGATTTTTTGTCGGCATTTGCCACAGTGACCTCGAGAGTGGACCCGCACGCACACGCACGCACACGCACGCATCATCCCCCAATCAATCAGCGGATTGTGACTTTGGCTACAACAGGAGGTCAAGAGACTTGCTTGAACCGCGAGCCGCCGCCGCATGTAAAGACACCATGTTGGGGGGTCAGCAGCAGCCGACTTGCATTCGCACTCATACTCTATCAGCCAGCCCCTATTGCACGAGGCTCTCTCAAAGCAAAGCAAGCGAGCTCTCGGCCGCCCGGTCTCTTGCGAGGCTGCGACCTGCCAACGAATAGAGTGGCACGGCCGCACCAAAGATCCCACTCCACAGCCTCCGCGATGATGTCACTCGCGAAAGCGTGGCCGCCTCTCTGATACTGTCTTCGCCCTTTTTCAGCGCGCTCATCCCCCTCCTTTGGCTCCTTCCTTCACCATTGTGTGAAGAGCTCCCATCCGCATCTGCGAAGTGCCCAAAACAAAGAGCGCACGCAAACACTCGCTCGTGTTTTCTCACTCGCTCACGCCTGCGATCCAAATTGCTTCATTCCCGAATTCCCGCTCGCTCGCGCAGGTGATCAACGGACCGCAATCACAGCCACCACCGCCGTAACGATGATGGCCAGCACGCCGACCCGGGACCCACTGGCGGCTGCCCAGGACGAGCCGCAGATGACGCTCCAGACGCCGAGCAGTAACGCGGATGAGCAGGGCAAGGAGATCGCGCCGTTCCTGCGGTCGCTGCGGCGCATGCTGGACCGCGAGAGCGACGCGATCCTCTGCTGGACGCAAGACGGCCGCGCCTTCGAGATCCACGACATGGAGGTCATGACGTCCTACATCCTGCCCAAGTACTTCAAGCACGCCAAGTACACGAGCTTCCAGCGCCAGCTCAACTACTTCAACTTCCGCAAGTGGACCAAGTCGCGCGCGGTCGTGTGCACGTTCTCCAACGCCTTCTTCGTGCGCGACGAGCCCGACCTCACGTGGCGCATCACGCGCAAGCGCGGCCTGAGCGACGCCAAGAGTCCCGGCGGCGGGAATGCGGACGCGGCCAGCGACGGCGGGGACGCCAGTCCGCGCACGCCCAAGTCCCGGGCCGCGATCCGACCAGCTACAGCAGCAGTCGCCGCAACTACACCTGTGATGAGAGCCACCACGACCAAGCCAGTGACTTTGAAGCGCGAGTCGTCCACAGGTACCAAACGCAAGGCGCCGTCCTCATCCGCTGCCTCCGCAGTCCGCAAGGTGGCGAGAGTGTCCTCGGCCAAGACGTCTATCGTGAAGATCGAGGCGACGTCCGCGGCCGTCCCCGGCGGCCCAACCGCAGATGCGGCCGAGTCGCTCGAGTGGGTCGACACCCTCTACCCGTCGCTCGAAGCGCTGGAGGCCGAGTGCAGCGTCAGCGCCTGTACCACCAGCAATGCGTTCAGCAACTACAACTACAGCCAGCAGAACCAGTACATCGACCAGGTCGCGTACGCGTGGCCGCAGTACCCAGCCACCACCACGGTTTCGTCCGCGGGCCGGCCATCGTCCCCCGTGGACCGCTTCGGTCTGCAGCCGCCGTCGTACGAGTCATACTTCGTCCCGACCGTCGTCCAGACCCGCTGCGTGGCTTTGTGAATCGAGGACCGCCCGCCATCTCTCGCTCCTGTTCACGAGAGTCGAGACCTCCTATTTAAACCACGACCCCAGGTCCCACCCAATCTGTCCCTATGTGTCTTTGTGCGCGAGTCCAGTCCTCCGTGCCGTCAGTTGACCCCGCAAGTAAGCTCCAAGTCGCAATATCCAAGCAAGATATATATATATCCATCTAGCAGCTCGTTGGTTTTTGAGTTGTCGTTATGTGCGGATGGATGCTGGTTTTCCCATGGCTGAAGAAGATATCTGAAATCAGCTGGGAGTGGTGATCCGATCGATCCTGCAGAGGCCAGAGCAGCTGGAGCGAGCCACGCACGACCGATCCTCGAACGTCAGATGTCAGGTCAGTCAGGCAACGCTGTTGGCTGGGTGCTGCGACAGCAGAATAGGGATCCATCCGTCCACGAATTGCGTGTCCGCGGACGACGCCGACTCCGCGGCGCTGCGACCAAATGCGTCCCCACCAGCCAAATCAACAGCCATAACGAGAGAGAAGAAGAAGACAAGCTCGTACTGTAGGAGAGCGTGAAGACGAACGAAGAAATTGGCTGCGTTTGTGTGTGTCGGTCGGTGGGCTGGCTGCGGGTTGGATCCCGTTTTTCAGGACAGCAGAAGGCTGACGACACCTTCATTTCACTCGCTCCATTCTGGGATCCCAGCTGACTCCCTTGGGTTCAGAGCATGGGATCGCTTCCTTCTGCTCCGTCTGTTGCTGCTGCTGCTCCTCGCCATCGTTCGTCCGTATACAGCGAGCAGATCGCCAGCACACAATCCCTCTCTTTTCGCATACAAAGCAAAGCAAAACAAGCAAGCACTCGCTCGATGAAGAAGCGGCAGCTGCGCTGGTCCTGCAACGCTCGTGGAGTGGGACCTCGGTTCGCGACACCATCGCGGCAGACGAGATGGGCGTGCGCTTCAGTCAGTCAGCGTACCGGTACGGGAAGAGTGGGTCGCCTGAGTTGGCTGGCGGTTTCACCCCGAACGTGTGGCTCACAGCCGCTGGCGGACGCGGCTCGTCTTGTGGGCCGCGCTGATTGCGGTCTTGTGGATGCATATGTCGGACTGGGAGCACGAGCGAGAGCGCGCGCGCGTGTTGTCGACAGACAAGTCGCTCCTTTCGGTCGCTCTCTTCGTCCGAAGGAACGGGACCGGATCGGACGACCGGTCCGGAGGTGTCGTCCTGTTCGCTGGCGCGTTGCCTTTCCCGTCTGTTTGTCTTCCCCGCGCTCTCTTGAAAGGGCCGCTGTCGTCAACAAACATGCGCCGTATCACACGGACCGTTTGCTTGCTTGCTTGTCGGCGCGTCGTGGCCATGAGCTCCCTCCTCCTCCTCCTCCTCCTCTTCCTCCTCTCTCTCTCCCAGCGCCAAACACCACAGCAGACAGCGCACCTCGAAAGGCAGCACGTGAACGAGACAAGCAAGCAAGTGCGCATTTTGGCGCAGGATACCTACCTTCCTGGTGCTTGGCTGGCTGGCTCGGGCAAGTTGGCCAACACTTTGCGCGCATCGACTTGCGCTGCAAGCCTCGTGCGTGTGCGCAAGCACAGCAAGGCGGTCCGGAGTAAAGCAAAACTCACGCTTTATTTACAACGAACGACTAGACTCGTGGTCGCGGACTGCACTCTCTCGCCCGCCATCCGAATTCAAAACTCTTCTTACTTGCTAAATACAAAACTCGGACATCTCATCGTGTCGGATACGCTCGCTCGCTCATGACGAGAGAGAGAGAGAGCGTCGGGTTGCTTGGCAGATAACATAGGATACACACACGCCACAGCACCGCAGCGCTCCGCTTAGAGCCGCAGGTCGAAGAGCGCGGCAGACGTCGGGTCGAAGTACAGCGACGGCATGGTCACCGTCCGGCCGGCGGCGTCAAAGTCGCTGCTGTGCTTGCCGACGAGGCCCAGGACGCTCGCGTCCAGCGACGAGTAGAGCGTGTCCACCCAGTCGAAGGACTGCGCGTCCAGCACGATGGGCTCGTGGAAGCACACGTCCGACGGCAGTGCGGACGAAGTCGCGGACAGGGTCGACGCGAGCGCAAAGCTGCCGCTGGTCATGTCGAACGCCAGGTGGTCCGCGACCGAACCGTAGACCTCCGTGGGCGACGGGAAGCTGAAGGCGCTGGTCTGGGCTGAGATCTTGGCGTTCTGCGGCAGCGTGATGGTCATCTCTGTGGCTGGGGACCTGTGGCTGGTGCTGGCCTTCTTCTTGGAGCTCTTGGGCTTCGTGGCCGACGCCGGCACGGAGTCGCTGCTGGCGGCCGCGCACGCCTTGCCGCCGTGGGTCGACTTCTTGCGGTTGATGCGCCACGAGAGGCACGGCTGGTCGCGCACAAAGTGCGGGTTCGAGAACGTGCACACGACGGCCTTGGACTTGGTCCACTTGCGGAAGTTGAAGTAGTTGAGCTGGCGCTGGAAGCTCGTGTACTTGGCGTGCTTGAAGTACTTGGGGAGCACGACGTCCATCATGCGCTGCAGGTCGTGGATCTCGAAGGCGCGGCCGTCTTGCGTCCACCGCAGGATCCGCTGGTCCTCGCAGTCGAGGATCTGCCGCAGGCTCTTGAGGAACGGCGCCACGTCCTTCGTCTTGGAGCTGCTGTTGGTTGGGCTGCTGGTCGGGCTCGAGGGCTCCTGGCGGGGCGCGAACATGAGCTGGTCCATTGCAGCTGCTGTGGCTCGGTGGGGGTTGCTGCTGAGCGCGTGTGAGCGTGTGGGGACGGGCACGCAAATTCGCAAGTGGCGCTTCAAGCGGCCCGCGCACAGTCGGCCGCCATGCAAGAGCCGAGCTCATTTCGGTCTCAGGCGCTTCGGCTCTCGCGCGCCATAATCAGGCCGCGTGCGAGCTGAGCGAGCTAACGCGACAAAGAGAGAGAGCAGTGGGACGTGGGCGTGCGACCAGCAACAGACAGACAGACAGACAGACAGGAGCGGCGGGAAGAGTGCGCGATGGACGAGGCACGCACGCATTTTGGCCCAAAGTGGGGGGGAGCTTGCTTTCGTTGAGCGGCGTACCGTGCGGTCTCACGTAAACCCCTTCTCGTATGTATTCTCTGAGCTGCAGTTGATCAAAACTGCGCCGACCACCTCCTTCGCTTTGCTGGCAGTGGAAACGTGCACGACTGCTTACATACGCAGCTGTGTGGGTGGCGCCGTTGTGGAGCCCGAAGCACGGGGGAGTTCGCATGCGAAACCGGGTCGCATGCAGAAAAAGCTCTGGGCGGCAGACGAGCAAAGGGACCGGAATTGTGGTCGCTTTTGCGCACAGTTCCCAACGGAGCACTGCGACATTAGGTGAGCATGCGCAGTACTATTTATAAGCACACGCTGAATTGCACCAAAGTCTCAAGAGATCGTTCGGAAATTAGCCTTCGCCGCCGTGAGTCGAGGCCGCGAGAGGATGAACTGATCGGCCCCCTCTCCTGTTATCCACCAGCAGACCGACCGCAAGCAGGGCCTGTGCTGCTACTGAGCGATCAAAAGTCATGTTGGCTCCCAGGCAGTCGCTCGCTCGCTTTTGGCACTTTACATTGCACGGCGTGATGGCGTGAGGACGAGGAGGGTTCAAAGCAACGAGATCGACTTGGAGAGCTCCTCGGCTCGTCTTCCTGCCGATCTCGAGTGAAAATGAAAGGAAAGCACGGCAGTTTACAGCCCATGACGCTCGCTCTTGAGGTGGAAAGGGGTCCATTCTTCCTTCGTTCGCGCCATTTTGCATTGGAGCATGGAGCTTAAAAGTCATCGAGCCATTGAAATTCATTTAGAAAAGCTAATGGTTTGAAATGAGGACTCGAGGCGAAAAGGATGGCCCGTTGTTCACACCTGCGGGGTCAGCATCGTCCACGAGTAGTGGTATCCGATCCAAGTGAGCTGCTGGCAGGCTCGCGGGCTTGCTTGCTCGCCAGTGGCTCTCGAGGTATCCGGCACCCGCAATATCCACCAGCAGCAACCAAATCAAACAACACACAACACAACTTGCTGCTGGGGAAGCAGCGCAAGGTGGGATCCTGTATCCGAGGGTGTTCGCCTGAGTTGTCCGCCCGCTCTTGCGAATGTGAATCTTCAGCTGGTTGTCGGCAACTCTTGAGGATGTTGTTATTTGGCTTTTTTGCTTTCAAGCCGCGAGCCAAACGGACGGACGGGAGAAGAAACAGCATCTTGTCGTGTCGTGTCGTCTGTCGACCTTCCCACGTTGCAACAGCCTCGCTGAGACTGCATTGGGATTGGGATTGAGCCGGAGAGAGACCTTCAGCGTGAACGCTTATTGGGACCTCCGGCAAAGCCTCCGTTCCGCTCCATGTAAATCAGTCTCCGAGCGATCACGCGCTGCATTGCAGCGGGAGGGATCATCATTCTCGCGAACGCATGACGCACCACCCGTTTTGTGTTTTGTCTTGCATTCAGCCGAGCGAGTTGAGAGTTGCGTCGGCCAAAGCTGACGGGTTTCTCAGCTCTTCCTCCATCGAGCTCCCGAAACGGAGACAGAGCCGAGGCGTGTGTCAGCAGCACGGAGCTCCTCGCAGAGAGCAAGTTGAAGTGGATCGCGGACTTACTGCTGCTTTCGGATTTGGATATGTATCATGCTCGCGGTGTCCATGTTGAGTGGGGTCGCATGCGTATTTAGCGGGCTTTGCGATGCGGGATCCGAGCTCCCATGAACCTCTGAGCGATTGGTTCAGTTCGGAAGCCCTCGATTTTCTCAGTTCATCTACACGCTCGAGCTCCATGGGGACAGGCTCCGATTGCTCGATCGATTCTGGGACAAGCTGAGCTTCTCGCTTCTCAGCGTTGCGTTTCGCGCCACGAGAGACTCGGAGGGCCGGCCGGGAGACCAAGAGCGCTCGGATCTCGTATGCTATAGAGGCAGCTCAGCGACTCTGTCGACCAGAGGGCCAGCGAAATCCCTTGCCATCGGTCTTGCGGCTCCCGCTCTTTGCAGCCAACGAAGCAGGCGATGCAAATGAGCAGCTTGTTGTTGTTGGCGTCCTGTTTGCTGTTGTTTGCGCCAACTGTATGAACCGCGATCGATCGGAGAGAGGTCCCACCTCGCCATCGGGAAGCGAAACCTTAGCAAGCGAATGGCCCGACGCTGCGCGCTCCACCTCTCGGCGGTTGCGGCGCCCAGCACGGCTGTCCATCTCTGCAAGCCCCGGATGACCGACAGCAGCGAGCGTTGCAACGCGGTGATCCCTTTTGATACCGCTCTGCAGCTTTGTTGTCTGCCCGGATGACTGACTGGCGTGGACAACGACGACGCACGCAGTTTACTGGCTGACATCTGAACTGAGAAGAGATCAGCTCGAAATGGGACGCGGAGGACGTCGACGCCGGGATTCGGTGCCGAGATGGGTGGAGCTCTGAAAAACACGGCACCAGAAGCAGCACGGGGGCGACACTGGCTGCAGCCGGACTGGTCGATTCGAGGCTGGGATCTGGTCGAAATTGGAGCTGTTCTCGCACAAGTGTATCCGATCTCAATGCATTAAAGGGAGCTCTTCGACATAGACGCCTCTGTGAACCCTCGTCGCATGGACGCGTCGCGCGCTGAGGCTGAGCTCGCTGTTTTGCAAAGCGCGCGCTCGTGAATCCGCGGTCTTGACTTGCGTTTTCGTCGCTTGCTCGGCGAGTGTACCGATAGCGGTTCGTGGCGATGAGACTCCCAAAGAGAGAGGATTCATTCTATCGCGCCATTGTTACCCAGCTCAGCCGTAGTTAGTCTTGATAGTCCACGTGATTCGTCTCGATAGCCCGCCACCAAAGACTCAGACGGCGACATCCCAGTCGAGACGCTCCTGCTGCTGGCGTGGGAGGTGGCGCCGTGGGGCTCGCTACCAACTGAAAAATTGAGACTTCGGGTGCGATTGGTATTCGTTGGCGAGCAGGAGGAGGATCTGGCGGCGGCGGCACCGCCATCCCGACAACTGACAATTCTCTTGCTGAACACTCGATGAACACCCAAGCCTTATCAAGATGCGTTCCTGTTGAGAGCAACTACACAGCTTGTGAGAGAGGGTGGCTCTTTGGACCACAGCCTGTGATCCACAGGTTAGCGATGCGAGTTGGCGCGCATATTGTCGGCTCACAGGACGAGATACTAAAGACGACAGCTCTTTGGCTCGACTTCATCGACAATCCCAAAGGCAAAAGTCGAAGACAACGGTGCAAACAGGACGGCTAACAAGTCCGAGCGGCGATTTACAGCTCAACGGACGCGCGAGCTCAAGCGAAGAGCAAGAGTAATACGTCCATCCGCTCGCAAGGCAGGCTTGCTTTGGGACTGAAGAGGTGTCGATTGTTTACTGAGAACATGGTGCTGTGCGAGATAGCATCAAGCCTATACACTATGCTAAAAGCTAAAAGCCATCACTTGAGCAAGAAGAGATGGACGTGGATTTCGCGACTGAGATTTCGCATCATCCCAGACAGGCACAGTTCCCCAAAGCTCCAGGCTTGATTGCTTGCCATCCAGCCAGTCGGTGGCTCTCAGGCGGTCTCGTGGACGCAAATGGCCTGCAACACCCGCCCGCCGCCACCACAAGACACAGCGTTGCTCGGCTCCTTGCGGGAAAGCACCGCCAACCGCCGTTGCTCGTTTGAGCTCTTTAGGAGGCTGTTTGCCTTGCCGTGTGAGGTTGGTCTGCTGCCAAACGAGTGAATCTCCAGCTGGCGGGAGCGAGTCTTTCGTCGTGGCGTTCCCGCGTTTCAGCGACCAGCTCACTTCCTTCCAACGGCTCTTTGGCGCCTACCAACAGCTCGCCAAGGCCGCAAAGCTTTGGAGGCGATGCCAACTTCGGGCTCCCAAACGTCACGTCCGCGCGCGTGAGTGATCTCGGCGTTGTGCGTCGCTGCTTGATGGCAGGTTGCTGATGGGGAGCACTGGGAGACTTACTACGGACGGACACAGCAGGGGTTGAGTTGCGTCGGCGCTTGTTGACGGCTGCAGTCGTGTGGTCAGCACACTCGCGAAGGTAATCGCGCATAAAAGCGGCAGGTGTGAGCTCGTTCCGAGCAAGTTGAAGCTGCTTGCGTGCTTTACAGACACCGGATGTAACGGAGCGAATCTGGTTGACATCGGCACGCAATGGTGCGCATGTAGCGATGAGCACGGCGACACGGAGCTCGAGACCTTAAGCAAGAGTCGCTGACACTGTTTGCGGATCCTCTCGCTCCTCGTCAAAAACTGTATGCGACGAAAAGCTCCGCGCTCAAAATCGAGTCTCTTTGTCCACCGACATGCTCGAGCTCTCCTTGCTTTCCAGCTTTGAATTGCAGACTGGTTTGGCCGCTCGCCATTGGCCGCGACAGACTCGAGTAGATAGGCAGGAATCTGGCTGCAGCACGAGCACATAAGGAGCAGATACAAGGTCCTCGTTACACTCTTTCGCAGGCGATACAAACGCTGCTGAGCTCTGATTGTTGCTTGCAGTCGACTGCACGAATCGCCCAGCAGCAAGCAACCAATCAGAGGGGGCCGTCCCACCTGCATCGAGCTTGTCTGCTTCGCGAAGAGAAACCGCAGCAGACGAACAGCTCTTTTCAAATCTAATCATCCCACTATCGCTCGTTGAGCTTTCGCAGTCACTGATGGCCGTCGGCTCATTCATGGAGCGAGTCGATCACCAGCTCGACTGTTCTCGTGAGACTCATTGATCCGAGCAGAGAGCGCCGAAGAAGATCAGACTCGCCCAGCGCTTCGGTGGCGACATGAAGAGAGGACAGTCAGCGCGTACACGTCATGGAAAGATAGGAGCGCTGATCTGAACCTTGGACTGGGCTCGTCGTGGGTTCTGAGCTCAGAGCCTGGATCACATGGACTTGGAGTCGGGATGTGGCTCTCGCACAAGTTCGCACAGCAGCCGTGCACTCAGCGGAGCCAGAGAGCTTTTTCCAGAGCGCGAGAAGTTGACGTGTACCTGTCTGAACGCTTCGTTTCTATGCGGCTCCTCAACACGAGCCCACGACTCTTCAAGCGAAGTGGACGGACGCGTCCCGTCGTCGCTCTCTCGCTGTGTCCTGTATGGAGTTCCTCCAAAGCGTTGGCGCATGAATCCTTGTCGACAAACGCTCGCTCGCATGCTTGACGACTCGAAACCCCACGTCGGTCCGTGGCCCTTGCTCTCTCGACTTCACGAGCACACGGTGTCGTGGTGCGGCTTTGGTGTGAGTTGTCCTGAGCACGTCGCACCCTTACCCAAAGTAAGCAACGCTCCTCACTCTCAGTTCGGGAAGCTGCTGGCGTGCGCGAAGTCTCGCGCCGAAGATGGAGAGCCCGAACTGGTCGCCGTGAGCTCGCCATCAAGGAAAAACAAGTGTGACTTCGTGCGCATCCAGCGAGTAAGGCGAGGCATCGGGCGGTACGCACTGCAGGTCACGTACCGTACCGGTGCGATGTGCATCTCGTCGGGACTCGAGCAGGAACGACGGGAGTGTGGAGGTCGCTTTGGAATGGAGCACCGACGACGGGCGGAGGTGAGCTCCGCGGGTTCTCGGAGTCTGGCAGTGAGCGCTGAAATGTGAAGAGCGACACCGAGGGTCCGGTCCAGACGTGGTCCTCACTCGGAGTTGGTTCATGCTTGGCTGTCAGTTCCATGAACGACCCGGAAGCTTCCCTCCCTGGGTCGACTACCGAGCTCCATGGCGTCTCACCGTTCTTTGCGACTGGTGTGACTCGGATCTTCCGCCCTCGACCCAGCAAGCAAGCAAGCGACAGCGAGCGGTTTGGTCAAGTCGCTGAAAGCCGTACCTTGCTTGTTCATATAAAGTTGCAGATACTAGCAGCAGTGTTAAATGCGTCTTGTTCTACATACGGTTTGTTTCTCACCCCAGGATCCACGCAAAGTACTCTAAATCCGCATGCTGACGTAAATCTCTGGAGTCGGATAGGGACCGCAGAGTCTGCGAAACGAGACAAGACGCAGACTTTCACGCCTTGTTGCGACGAAGACCGGCACGAAGGACTGCGACCTTAGCAGAGCTGGCCACAGTACTGTGAGAGTATCCACGATTTGCGGCCTCCAGTTCGCCAGACCTCCCACAGATTTGCTCAGGGTCTGCCGCCGAGAGCGAAATCGCTTTTGGTTGCTGACCAGCCAGTCAGGTATCCACCCACCATCAGCCGGCCAGTCATCACGTTGGTGCCACGGCGTGATGGCGTGAAGACGAGAGCTCGAAATGACGAGATCGGAAGAGAAGGACCCCGGCTCGTCTTCAGTCCCAATCCCAGTGGCACGGATGCAGATGAAAGCACGGCAGTTTACGATTCAAGCAACCGACTCCATCAGGTGGGCAAGTGCACCTAAAATATAGTCGGTGGCTTCCGAAAGGGTCCAAAGGTCCATTCGCACGAGCAGGTTGTGGAGAAGACGAAGCTAAAGGCGTGAGAGTTTGAAACCTCAACGAGGTGGGGAGGTCTGCTTGATGGGTAGGTGGGTGGGTGAGCGAAATGGTCGCTCGCAGGGTTGCTTGCTCGCCCGTGGCTCTTTTACCTGATGCATCTATCCGCCACCTGCAATATCCGCCAGCGCTTGCTGCAACACACAAGTCGCTCGTTTCGGGAAAGCACACACACACTCTCAAGCAAACGAGGCGGCTTGATTACAGGATCTTCAGCTGGTTGGCAAGAGCGTGACTGTGGCGAGTTCTTCTCCTCCCAGCCAGTCAATCAAAAGGGAAGAGTGGAGTCGCCGTGGAGAGAGCCATCATCGTCGGGATTTCGAGTGAGATTGTGCCAGGTAAAGCCTGTACGAGGCGGGGCCAACCAGACCCTCCTCTTCCATGTGGACTCGCAAAGGGACCTTCACCCCTCGCTTGGACAGAACAGCTCAAGCCCTGAGAGCTTAGTTTAAGAAGCCCGATTTCCTCCGTTCGTCCACACGCTTGAGCTCGATTACATAGAGCTAGATACTCGCAGTCCTCTTGCAGGGCTATCCACGAGAGAATTGCTCAGCTGAGCACGTGGTGCAGCTTAAGGCTCCATTAGGAGCGTACATGTGCCTTACCGTCCCCTGAATGCGAGCTACGCAATGAGAGGCAGCGAAGTGAATCACCACAGTCGATGAGAGAGAGATCCCAGCTTCACGTGGCCCCCTGGCTGTCTGGCTGCTTCGGGAAGCGAGCGCTTATTCGCAAGCGAATGCCCTGGGGGGGGATTCTTCTGTCGAGCACTCGCACAAATGCGCGCAGCATGGATAGACTCAATGCACCATCGACTATCCCCTGAGATGACGTGTACCCTGGGTTCGCATCTCTCGGATATTCAGCTCCGAGACGAGGAGGCTGACCCTTTCAGACGCCAAGAGCAAATCCCCACACGGACGCACGCCTCTAGCCTGGTCGCGAGGGTTCTCACTACCGCTCTCTGTTGTAGACTGGGCAACGCGTGGGCTCGTGAACCCTACTGACGTGCGTGCGCTTCCCAGTGGCCTCCAGGGTTGCAGCAAAAGGAGAGTTTGAGGGCTCATCAAACACTCGTTCTGTAGTAAGTTCGCTCACGTTTGGTCTTTCTGGACTAAACTGTTGCGGCTCGGTGGGAACGTCCACGCTTGTTGCTGGCGTGCGAGATGGCTCTGTGGGTTCGCCATCAAGGAACGGATGTGCATCCATCCTCTGATTGCGATTTCGGCATGCGCCAGGTTGAGGCTGAGGGGGCGCCGCCGAGATCCACTAGCCGACCCACTGCAACTTGCGCGCGGCATGGCGGTACCCTGGGCTCTGCAAGGTACTGCATCCGGAGCAGACTTTGAGTGATGTGGAGAGTTGGGGTTCCATTGCCACCAGGAACCTCGCCTGCGTGAGACTGTGCAATCGTGCATCCGCTGGGTGCTGCTGGCATGGAGACGAAGAAAAGTGCAGATATCAGCATCGCACCTCGTCACAAAGTACATTGTTGAGTGGTGCAAGGACCACATCGGAGCGAGACCTCCAGCTCGACTTCTTGCGATCGAGCCGCGAAGGCGGAGTGTGTCGACATCAAGCAGCCCAAGGACAGTAGCAACTGGTTGGTTGGCACGCAACCACAATCTCTGATCCCCCATCGAAAGTCGAGATCTCGCATTCCCGGACTCCCGCCGCCACAAAGGCGACACCAACGCTATCCACAGCCTTTCATCCGTCTCCGGAAGCGTCGAGGGCCACATCTTTCGACTGACGAGCACCGCACAGGCCCTGAAATGGACGCGTCGCTGTTGAAATGACGATGGCGACTGGCGGGACTCCGTCAAGTCGACTGAGCTCTTTGCTTTACAGTACGCTGCGGGCTTTGCCTGCGAGCTGTCAAGCAAATCGCGCATGGAGGCTCGAGTCGGGGTGCTGCCAAGACTTCCTCCGTCGAAGCGAGCGCTCTCGACCCAGCTGTTCGTCCCGCTTTTCCGAGTCGTTCCTGGCACTCAATATGCAGCTGCACAGCCGGGTTACATTATCGTCCCTTGCTTTCGGTGGTCAATAATACAAAAGTTACGTAGAGTTGTATCCAGTTACGCAATCTACAATATCGAAGTACTGATACCATTTATTGCGGTGAGGAGCCCAGTTCAGCGAAAACAGGCGGTGCCGCGGAGAGAGAGCAAGCGCATTGCAGCGCATTGCAGAGCGACACCAGCGCCGTCGGGACAGCCGCAATCAATCGCATGCCTTCTTCGTTCCCACCGCTCGCTCGCTTTGACCGACTGACCGACTGCAGGTGCAGCGTCCGTCTGTCTGTCGAGTCAGCAGCAGCGCAGAAGGCCAATTGACTGACGCGCAATAGCATGCGGGCTCCAGGCTCGACGGCGCACACCTGCGTGGCTATGCTGCTGGCGCTCATGCTCGTTGTAATGACAGCGCCAGTGGCACGAGGAGCTACGACCGGCGTCTCCTGCGGCCAGACCAGCTCCGGCAGTAATGTACCCAGCAGTGGTAGCGACGCGTGGCCGCAGCCGAGAGCGAACGCGCTCTCGTCGCGCTGCAACGGCGTCTGCGGCAGCGGCGCGCTGTGCGTCTTCCGGTCGGCGCCGCTCGTGGGCTGCGACGGCGACAGCTCGCAGGGGCTCAACGCGCGCTGCGTGAACGGACCCACGTGCGCCTACGAGTGCCTCGCGGTGCACGCCAAGGCCACGAGCTGGTCCGTTGTGTGGAATGAGGATGAGGATGCGCCGACGGTCGTGACGATCACGACGGCGCTGATCAGTGGAGAGGTGACGGTCGCGTACGTCAGTGGGCCCATCGAGAGCATCGACGACCTGGAGCTGCCCACGCCCGTCGCGGATCTGTACGTTGGTTGCTGTTGGTGACTGACTCTGTGTTGTCCGATGCTAATGGCTGCTCATTATGGATGTGGGTAACAGGTCGCTGAGTGGTCCGCGGAAGACGGCGGAGGCTCTTGTCATCGGCACCGGATCGACGCTGCTGTCCGGACTCGCGCAGCTGACGACCTTGTACGCGCTCAGCGGATAAACTCCGAGCGTGTGGATTGATTGAGGCGCCTGGGCTGAGAATGTGAAATGTGTGTGCTATTTTGTTACAGGGAGCTGAGCAACGTCCAGATCGAAGACTGGGACGAAGTGCCGTCCATGCCGGAGCTCACGACCCTGTACGTTACCTGCTGCATTCGGGAACCAGTGAAAGCCTTGAGCCTAACTAGTTGTCTCACTGTGTGATTCAGGACGCTCGCGAACGCGTCGCTGGCCAAGTGGCCCGTGACCGGAGTTCCCGCCACGCTCGAGTCCTTGTGCGTCTCGCAAGCACTAGGAGTCACTGAGCAAGCTGCGTCTGAACCAAGTGGGCTGACATACCGTCTCTGTGTTTTCCGTTTGCCTTCCGAAAACAGGGAGATCAGCTTCAATGCGCAGCTGAAGGACGCGCTCGTTTCCGCGACGTTCCCATC
>JAASFQ010000638.1:0-17243 GCA_023333845.1 Globisporangium polare | reverse complement strand
TCGGGGTGAGGAGCCAAATGCCGAGTCGCTCGTTCTGGAATGCGATGGGGAAATGTACAAGCTGGACAGGTGCTTTCGACCTCGCTGGAAAGTGTTTGGCGGTGCTGGTGATGATGATAGAAGTGACAGCTTCGACATTCACCTGCACCAAGCGATACGATTTCGGTTCTCTGGGTCAGTAGCTGTGGTTCTGCAGATCAAGCATCGCCAGCAAGCCTCGAACGACAGCGTCTTTGCTATGACGCACTACGAAAAGAGCGGCGTGACAAAGAAGACATGGAGAATCCGCAACTATGGCACGGCGTCACTCCACTCAGGCGTGATTCTTGTGGAGCCTGACGAGAAGCTTGAGGTGTGGATTCGCGGCGAAATAGTAGTTCGACCTGACGCGACACTGGTGATTTTGCCGCTCTAGCCCCCCCCTGTGACTCGATTCTTCTGTCAGCTTCAGAAACAATGCATCACCTCTCGTCGCGAACTTCCAATTCAAAGACAACGCATTTGCAAACATGAGCATCGAAGCCAACCCATTGTCTGCATCCAACTCAGGACTCCAACGTTTCACGGAACTGGTGGATGTGGAACACTCAACGATTGAACTCTTTGTCAGTCTGGCTGGCGACCTGCTGCACGAGATCCACGGATGTTTTCGATTCGTAATCAAAAGAACTTGATCAGCCTCACAGGACAAGTTGGAAACGAAGGGGACAATCGAAAGCGTCGCACTTTCAAGCTCTGTCCAGATCGTGCATTTCGCGGCCATCGCGTGTCCTTTCTGCGGGGTAAACAGCCACACGCAGCACGATAACACGAACTTGGTAGCTTCGAGCTCCACGTGGTACTCTTTCGTACTGCGCCAGTATCGGCAAACGTCACCCGCGTCGCTCACTTCGATCATAAAGGGATCTCTGCGCTGTGCTTGACTTGAGTAACGGACACTGGGGGTGACCACGTACCAGCCATCGGTCGAGAATTCAATTCGTCCGTTCGAGTGGAGGACAAAATGACTGCTGCTGACATCGCGCGCAGACCGCTTCCAGCGAATCAAGGCGCCCGTGTCCACAGAGGTTCCAGCATGCTATGAGAACGAGTTCTTCTTCTTGATCACGAAATCTCGCTTCGGCAATCGGAATCGGCTTCATATCAATGCAGAACTTTGGAGTTCACACAATCGAGCCAGCTTTCAGAGCTCCAGCAAACTCAGTCGAAGTGATCCATTGTTATCGTTTTGGACAAGGTCGCGCTAGAAGTCACTAGCTTTGCATCCAGTTGAAGGCTCAAGGCAGCTCTGAAAGAGTTACATTCGCATTCCACAACGATAGGGTCAGTACTGCGGAGCTAGGCAATGTGTGTCGTCGAGAATTATCCTTACCGAGACATACTCCGCGATCGAGATGATCACGGCATTCGTGTTGGAGAGGGGGAAATCATCCAAGCCCAGTTCGCTTGATTTCCTGTGCACAAAGCACCAAAAGCAAACGATCAGCATCGTCACAGAAGGCAATATTCGACACTAGGAGGCACTTACCACTGATATTTGCTGGCGCGATCCTCGAGCCAGAACTCGATACGGTCCGCATTTGACAGGATCCTGTTGCGATACGAAACTGATGGCTTGGAGTGGAAATTCACGACGCCTTCATTGCTCACGTTCATGCTGTCAGTCTCTTGTTTCTCGCTCCTTGGATTTTCAAAAGTAGTTTGTCCTCACGACAAAGTCTACACCAGGCACATTCTCCGCCAACTCTTGCATGCAAGGTGGGCACTGAAGAGAGATTCTGGTTATGCTTGAGACGGTCGCTGACGCGAAGGTTGAACGGCTTGTGGAATGCCGGCTTTCGCAGTGCGATCTGTCGTACATCGTGTTACTGTTGTTATCATTGTTAGAAGTCATTAGTCAAAGAAGCTAGAAACACTCGACTTCGCTTTGATGAAGTCGTGATAGATCACCAGGCAGATCGCGAGGATCAGCACCGCGATCACCGTATACAGCACAATCTGGTTCGTGATAATCCGCCGCGTCATGCGCTGCAGCACACGCCTTGCGTCGGTCGTGATCTCGCGAGTCTCGCGCACCTGCAGAACATTGTGCAGATCACAGAAGGTCAACTTTCAAACATCCTCTTGTCCTCGACAGTTGATGTATACGCGTACCTTGCCGTGCGAAGTGAGGAGGCTCTCTCGCTGCTGCGCGAGCGTGTCGAGCACTGAGATTCCGATCTCTTCGGTCTCTGCTACAATACGCTGCGAGCTCTCGAGTGTCTTGGAGGATCTGAGCATTCAGAGCGAGCAAACACACATTCAAGACACGATGATGATGGAGGTCTTAACCGTGAATGGATCGTACCTCAGAAGGCGATTTGTGTTGTCTGTGATGCGTTCGTAGTGTGCGTTCTTCACAGAAACAGGGTCAAACGTCACACACGACATTTGGTCAGGAGCGAGCACAGACAGCATTCGCAGCAGTCAGACGTGATGCAACTCACATCGCTTCCCATGGAGTTGCGCGGCTTGGCCTTCGCCTCGCGAGCCATCAACTGCGCGCGCTCAAGGTCGCGTTGCAGGCCCTGCAGCTCATCGCGGTACAAGTTGATCTGCTCACATTTCGCACAGACAGCGTCACTAACGTGGCGATCCACGTCATAAGAACGACACAGCGTCTCTGCACCGCACCTTTGTTTGCATGGCTTTTCGTAGCATGGGCGGCTTACCGCGCACTTCAATGCTCATCATCTTGATCTGCTCGCCCAACATACCCACCCACAAGATCAATACAACGCCACTGTTTGACACAATGCAAGCTCATGAAGCGGCACGTACACAGCGCTGCGCTTCCACGACGCTCGCCTGAGCGATCTGCGTCGTCGTCGATGACGTCCCTATCACAAAGCAACAGCCCGAGAAGCATGCCGACAACAACAGATCCTCTCGTCAGCGCATGGCCGCTCGTGGACACACATAGAGAAAGAGGCGCGCATAGATCCGTACCTTGGTTGTGCAGGATGTCGTTGACGCTGTTGTTGATCGCCATCTTGCTGTCCACGAAGTCCTCCTCGAGCTTGCGGAACTCGGCCGGGAACGCGCCTGCTTCCGCCATCTCCCTGCCTTCTTTCTTGCTCTTCTTTGGCAATGCAAAAACGAGAGCAAAGGGAAAGAACGTGGAGCCCTAATTGGGCAACCTCGACTCAGATTGCTGCAATTAAAGACCCTTTTCCAGCAACGAATGGTGGATTTGGGTGACCTTTCACGCATCCCGCACTCGCACTTGAAGTCGGCTGGCTCCATTTGCACATGGCGTCATGAGTATGAGCAGCAGCAGCATGGGCCGTGCCGAGGCCAAGAAGACTCCGCGCACTGCGTACGTGCACTATGGGAGTGTTGTGTTGCGACTGTGGCTCCTGATAGTGTAGATGATGTGTGGTGTTGTGTGCATTGACACACGACTGGGTTGCGTGATGGGAACAGGGTGTCCGATCGCTTGCGAGCAACAGAGGTGAGCCGACGACACGTACAGATAGCTCGCTGTGAGGCCATGGTAACAAGCTCTCTTACTATTGTGGTCATTGCAGGAAGCGCTGCAGGCAGCGCAGGCGACGATCGCGCAGCAGGAGAAGCGCGAGAAGGAGCTGCGCGCGCTGCTCGTGACGAATGGCGTTGCGCACGAGGCGACGCAGAGCGCTGCAAACCCGGTCGTCGACGGTAATGACTTATTCGTGTGGCAGCACCACCTACGCCACTGCTTGCAATATTGATGGGTGCATCCCTGTATCGATTTGTAGCGAAAATGCAGGCGATCAAGACCATCCACGAGCAGAAGGTGCGCGCGCTGATGAAATCGATCAACCAGCTGCAGGAACAGCTCCAGTCGCTGAGAGCGCAGGACAAGGAGCACCGCCGCTCGGCGCTCATCCAGAGCTTACGCAAGAATATGAGGGAGCAGGAGCTCATAATCGACGTGCTCAAGCAGACGCTCGCTGAGAAACTGCCCGAGTTCAAGGACTCGCGCGCGCTCGTGAACGATTTCGTGATCAAGAAAACTGTCGGTGGGCCATTGCGCTTCCGCCCAAAGACTCGCGAAGAGCTTGAGCAAGAAATGGACCAGCTGAACGAGAAATACAAACGAGTGCTGGGGAATTTGAGGCAGGCGAAGCGCGACGCGAGTGACGCTGCTTCGAGCAGCAAACAGAAAGAGGAAGCGGAGGAAAAGAGCCAAGGCGGTGAAGATCAGTTTTCAGAAGGCAATGGCGACTTCAGTGCACCTCCACAGAGTCAGTGAGTCTGTTCGATATGGAGTTGCATGCTGCTGAGTTACTGACTGTGTATGCTTTGGCGATGGCGTGAATAGCTGTAGATCCCGCGCTACAGGAAGAGCTCGAACGCTTGCAAGTCGAACTCAACTCGAAAGTCATCACGATCCACTCGCAGTCCGACGAGATCAACTCACTGTACGCCGAGATCGACAAGCTACGCGTGTACGTTGGACCGCATGCATTTCATCGACGAGTGATGGCGTACTGACTTGAAACCTTGTCTTCAACTGAAAAACGTCATGCCACCCGTTATGTCAATCAGCGTCGAAGACAAGTTGGAGCGGAAGAAGCACAAGGTGTCGTTATTAGAAGACAAACTCGCGCAACAGCAGCTCGAGACAGTGCGCCTCGTGCACGAGAAAGAGGTTCAAGCCGAAAAGTGCGTGCATCTCGAAGAAGAGATCCAGTTCTTGCGGGACAATCGGGTAGACGACGTCAGCAGTCGCGATCAGGAGCGGCTCGAGCAACTAGAACTCATCCAGCGGCTGCGAGCTTCCGAGATTGAGCTGCAGAGCCAAATGGAGGAGCAACAACGCAAGTGGTCAACGGATCGCACTGCGATTCATCAGCAGATGCGGCTGCTCGAGAAGGAGAAGCAGCTCGCAGAGGACGAGAAGACGCATGCGGAAACGGAGCGCGCTGCTGTTTTGAAGAAGAGCGGTAACGTGCTGGCGTAACCGCAAACGCTGCGGCTGATGCAAGCTATACTAACCACCTCGTGGTTTTTAGGTGTGCTGGAGCGCAAGATTCATGCGTTGGAAGAGCATCTCGAGGAAGCAGAGGCTGCGAGACGCTCGCTCTCCAGCAAAGTGGAGGTGCGCATCGCTAAACTTGCACGGTTAGGACACTGTACTCGTCCATTTCACGAGCTCTGTGTATGTCTTCCTGCTTAACAGGATCTCGAGTCGATACTAGCGCAGCACGAGAGCATGTCCCGCGAGGAGCGCGACGCACTCGCCAAGTCCACCGCTGAGAAGCTCGAGGAGCTCCAGCAGAGCGTGATCGAGAAGGACGTGCTCGTCAAGAGCACCGAGCGGCAACTCAACGCCGCAAAGCTGCTCGTGCGGCAGTGCAAGAAAGAAAAAGAGCAGCTGCAGGAGCGCATGGCCAAGCTTCAAGAAGAGCTGCGCAGTAGCAGCAGCACCAGCAGTGCTGCTGGACAAGTGGATTCATGACGTGCAACTTCAACGTGACTGACGAGCAATGGCACTAACGAACCAGATCCTCCCTTTTAGTGTCATTTGAGAGAAAATCTGTTTTGCGCCAATTTTGAAGCTGATCTGCTACCCCTGTCGAGTGACCATCAATACCCGCACACTTTCTTTGTCAACAGTGAAGAAGAAAGGAATCCACGAGAAGAGCAGCAACGATGATGGCGTATGGGGACGACTCCGAGATGCACGAGCGCCTGCTCGGCAGCGACAGCGAGGCCGTGCGCGAGCACCTCCCTAATGCTGTCGACGACAGCACGATGACCATGTCCGACGACGAGCACAGCGACGAGTACGAGCTCATCTCGGAGCGCGAGACGCTCGTGTTCGACCAAGCGCTCTTCACCGCCCGCCAGCAGTACGACAGCGGCGGTGATGGCAATGGGAGCAAGGAGAGCTTCTTCCAGGCGTACCTCATGAACAAGATCCAGCCGGGCTCGGGTGCGTTGCTTTGTCAATGTTGTACTTCGAAGTGCTGCTC
The DNA here is from genome assembly GCA_023333845.1 of Globisporangium polare. Classification (NCBI taxonomy): domain Eukaryota; phylum Oomycota; class Peronosporomycetes; order Pythiales; family Pythiaceae; genus Globisporangium; species Globisporangium polare. The sequence goes on along the minus strand of JAASFQ010000638.1, from coordinate 11,241 downwards.
TTTTTTTCGCGCACTGATTCTCCTCGTTTCAAATGTGTGTGTTAATGATGCAGTCAAAGGATCGATGTTCACGATGACTGTGGCGATCGTGGGCGCGGGTGTACTGGCGCTCCCCTACGCAGTGGAGCAGGTACGGCATGCTGCCATGCTATTCGAGCAACTATATTGGTTCCTGCATGATACTGACAGGACGTCACGTGGGTACACGCATCTGTCTGACAGGCGGGACTGGTGCTCGGCATCCTAATGATCACGGGCGGCGCGCTCGTCACAAACTTCTCATTGCGACTGCTGCTCACGTGCTCGGAGCTCGCGCAGGCGCGCTCGTACATGGACCTCGCGTACGGCACGGGCGGCTACCGCCTCGCGGGCTTCACGCAGTTCGTCGTGTGTCTTAATTTATTCGGAACTGCCGTCGGGTATCTCGTTGGGAGTGCAGAGCTGATCCAGCTGGCGATGAGGGTGCGCTTATATGCGTACAATATCATGTGATTGCCATTCTCCATGTTGACTAATGCGCTTACTTGGTGTCGTGCGATAGGCTTTTCTAGGAGAAACGAGCCACAGCATCCTCGTCGACCGCCAGTCGCTCATCTTGCTGCTCTGCTTCATCTTCGTGCTGCCGCTGTCGCTCTTCCGCAGCCTCGAGTCGCTACGGTTCTCGTCGCTCTTCTCAATCGTGTGCATCGTGTTCATGGCGCTTGTGATCGTAATCAAGTACTTCCAATTCGTGCACCTGGGCCTCGCGCCCGACATCGCCTACCAGCTGCACCACCTGGTTCTCTTCGACTGGCGCCTCGAGCACCTGCTCACGGCGTTCCCGCTCGTGATCTTTGTGTACACGTGCCACCCGAACGTGCTGCCGATCTACTTGGTGCTCAAGCGCCGCTCCAGTCGCCGCATGTACAAGGTGATGAATCGTTCGATCGGTATCGCGGCCGCCGTGTACGCGCTCTGCGGCGCGTTCGTCGTGCTCACGTTTGGCGAACACACCAAGTCGAACTTCCTGAAGAACGATTACCACGGCGACGGCGCCGTGCTCGCCGGCTGCATCGGCTTTAGTGTCGCGCTCATCCTGACCGTGCCGCTGTTTGTGCACACGTTGCGTGACAACATCCGCGAGGTGCGTCTTGCCTGGGTTCATGTAGATCGATTGATGTGTTGTGGCTGACTGTGTATACGGCGTGTGTCTTCCAGGCTCTGATGTCGAACCGCCGGCTGAACGTAGTTTCGCACGCGCTCATGTCGACTACAATGGTGATGGCGGTGCTCTTCGTGGCGCTGGGCTCGGGTGACATCGCGTCCGTGCTGGGCATTCTCGGCGCGACGACGAACCCGGTGATCTGCTTCGTGCTGCCGGCGTTTTTCATCTACCGCCTGGGCTCGAGAGAGCGCCACCAAGCGCACAAGATCGGCGCCATCCTGCTGGCGATCGCGACGTCCGTGCTCTCGTTCCTCAGCCTGCTGCAGCAGCTCGGCGGCTTGTAGCTGTCACGCTTGAGGCGACTGCTGAATGGTAGCCACTTTCAGGTGCGTGGAAACAAAAAACTGGATTGAGAAAATATCTGTGCTGTAATTTGCTGAAATAAATACTGTAGCACGTTTGATTGGCTAGAGCGAATGGTAGAGGTAGTTTACGCTGCTTCAACTCTTGAAGCGTAATTTACGCTGTTGGCTTCTTGCTTTGACGACGAGGCACATTCATTCTGCCAAACGCGAACAAGTGACGACAGGCGACAGAGGGGGGAGGGAGATAACATGGTGCTCGCGCGGAAGCCGCAGCCACCGCCGACGCGACGTGAGCCTGCGCCGGCGCAGCAGCAACAACAACAGAGGCAGACGGCGGCGCTCGTGCAGGCGCTGGGCGAGTTCGCGGTGTTCGTCGCGCGCGTGAAGCGCTTGCAGCAGAAGAAAAAGCGGCGCTCGTCTGCCGTTGCCTCCGCGCCGACTGCCTCGTGTGCGGTTGAGGAGAAGCGGGCGGTGCTCGAGTGGCTGCGCTCGCTCTCGTCAGCAGAGTGCTCGTCGTTATGCGCGATCACGGACGTGGGCTTTGTCAAGACGCTGCTGAGCATGGCGATGGTGAGCAAGCAGAAGCGCGCGGGCGGCGGTGGCAGTGGTGTGCACATTGGCTCGCACATTGACGAGTTCCAGCTGCTCCCAGTCACGTCGAAGTCGCTGGCGCTCTCGATGGCAGATGCGAAGACGTGGCTTAAGGGTGACAACTCAGTGGTGGCTGCATCAACGTCTCCACGGTAAGGATGTTTTCGGTGTCGTGTACCTCTGTTGTGAAACGGAAAGCTTACGTGTTATGTCCATGCATTTCCAGAGAGTTCATTCGACGACCCCGTGTGCGCACTATGGACGGAGATGTCGTTGGCACATTCCACTCGCCTGCGTACACCGACTGCTGCGTGCTGCTGATGCAGTTCATTCGCGTTCTCAATACCAGCAAGTCCTGCGACACCGTCACGCTGTCCATGGATCTCTTTGGCTCTGAGGTGCCTCACTTTTCCATTCAGCAGCATTCGAAATTCCGGGCTGCACAGGGCAAGAACGCAGCGTTCGTCTACCTGATGGAGCAAATCTCTGACGGCCAGTTCCTCGCCTCGTGTCCGTCCGAGTCGGTCTTTCGCAGTAAAGTGTGGAGCGAGACCAAGGTACTTGCTGTGCTAGAGTTCTGCACTTGATTCGTTCTTTACGTACTGATTTGTTGTACATCTATGTAGTGGCTTGCGTCCCAGGGATACTACTCGCTCCAGGCGCTCATTGTGAACCAAATCGTAAGTTTATGCGTCGTGCTTATATCTGCGATAGCTTCCGCAATGCTGACTAAGTGTGTTTCGTGCTCACGCAGGAACTGAATATCTGGCGACATTGGATCGACCGCAAAAAGGTGTCGTCGCCATTGTGCAAAGTCCCGCTGATGGGTCTTGGCGCCAAATTGTACTTTGCAGAGGAGTGGGCTGGCGCTAATGTGCAGCAGCAGCGCGAGATTCTGTCGCAGCTTGGGGTGTTAGTGATGAACCAGCTTCGCGACTTGAAAAGCGGGGCTGCATCTGACCCTCGAGCGACGCGCGCATCGCTCTCTGGACTCATCGACGTGCTGGCTGCGTTTCAACAAAGCTCGGCCACTTCGAAGCAAGAGTGTGCGAAGAACTCTGTGGACTGCTACTTCAGCTGCTCGCTAGGAGAGACACTCGAAGCCCCTCAAGCTGCTGTTGTGAAACTCGTGGTTGCCGAGCAGTTGCAAGAGCATTGCTCGCTTCTACTGAGCGAGCGTCTCGCGCACGAAGACGAGGAAGCAAGTTCGCTAAACGGGACGAGTTTGGGAGCAGAAGAGTCGAAATCAGCCAACCACACTCAGCGAAGACGAGCCAATCGGAAGAAACTGCTCAAGAAGCGACGACACGAAGCTGAGGAACGGCTAGCGCAACAGAAGCTGCTGAAAACGGCGCTTGACGAACTGAAGACCTTTTTCCGTCAGAAAAAAGAACAGACACGCAAGAACGTGGCAGACATCCTGGACGGCATTGTACAGCGAGCAGCAATCGAAGCGAAACCGAAAGTGAGCAAGGCTCACGCACAAGCCAACCACACAGTGGTGGATCTTCTGGACGCGACTTCGAGTGCATCTTCAAAGAAGAAGAAGAAACGCAAGAAAGCCAAGAAGAGCGACGGAGATCACCCAGGAGCTGACAAGTCACGAGCGGAGACCAGTACTTTCACTCATGCCAAGGCGGAGTCACCGGCAACACCAACAAAAGACGAACCGGGAGATCCAGAGGAAAAGGAGAATCGTTCACACCAGCAAGTCAGCACCACCCCCGCGGAGCGACCGCTGTTGAGCTTCCTTGACAAGAGTTACTCCTCACCCCTCTCATCGATGCCAACTTTCGGTCCAGAGCCATTGTACACCAGCTCCCCCGCTTCGCCTCCGTTCTTTCTGTCGCTACCACCTCCAAGAGATCTGCGAGGCAACAGCCAGCGAAACAATAGCAGCCGAACTGACGAGTTGATTGTGAATGGTGAGAGAACATCTGGCGAATCCGCCGGCACTTCCAGTAGCGGTGGTCAAGAGAAGTCGTCGGAGTCGAACTTCGAATGGTATCTCCCGTCGCTGTTCTCGTCCGAGTCGTCAAACCACACGAACTCGACCACATCGAGCCTCGACTGGGATTTCAACAACTGGCAGCTGAAGAATGAGGCGACATCGTCCACGAAGAACAGCAGTGGGATTCTGAGCACAAGAGCGAATCGAGCGACGTTGCGCAATCCACCTCAACCACCGGTTCCTTCGTCGTCGAAGGCGTACTCACTTGAATCGTTCTCCAACATGCTCAGCGTAGACGCCAAGAGACCAAGGAAGCCGTCAAGTCCAGGAGATGCTCGTGCAGCAGCTGACGAGGACTCATCTGCTGATGAAGGAAGTCCTCGAGACAACGGGAGTCTCGCGATGAAGTCAGACTTTCTGTACCAGCAAGGTGGCTTCTTCGACCGCCAGCGGGCTCTCAAGCGCCGACGACGTCCATTGCCGTTTGATTACGAGGACGACGAGTGTTGCAATTCGGGCGGCGAAGACGATGACACTGCTTGGGCTGAGTATCCTGCTGCGCATTGCTGCGGATGCAGATGCCAGCGAACAGAAGCAGGCGAGTCGTGTGATTGCAAGTTGACGGCCGAGGCTTCGTGCCAATGTTCGGAACGAAAGCGCACCAAGGACAGAAAGTCGCCACCATCTGACAAAGACAGCACGCTGGTGCCGGAAACTCCGGAAATGCTGGAGCGTTTGACAAAACTAGAGGCTGCGCTGGACGAGAAAACAAAGGTAAGTGCGATGCTACTTGTGTTTCTATGTGATCTCAACACAGCTTTCCTAACAACCTTGTGGATTGGAAACCGGCACAGGCACTCGACGAGATTTCCTCGACGTTGCCGAAAGAGGTGGCAACATTGCAGCAAACAGTGTCGACCCTGAACATTCAACTGATGGCGATGGAAGCCGAGTTGAAAGAGCTGAAACTGTTGTCCCACGAGCAGAAGGCGCGCAGCGTCCACGGCAGCCCATCCCGCCCGCAAGTTGCTGGTGAAGAAAGACACATATCTGCCAATTCAGATCTTGCTGGAGGTAGCTCTCCTCCACCGCCGCCGCCTCCTCCACCTCCACCACAGCCAGCGACAATGATCCAGAGCGACCTCCAGCAGCAGCACGAGATTCCTCCAACCGTGTACATGTACTCGAACCAGATGGTCGCTCCGATGGACGCGTCCGCTTCGGTGCTTGGACCGTTTGTTTCGGTGCCGATGTCTGTTCTCCCTCCGAGAACGAAGCTCCACTGGGACATGTGCGAGTTCATCTCTCAGTTGCAGACAGATAGCAACACTCGTCTCCCTGCGCAGATGGCTGCGCTTCGACTGTGCACTGCCACGGTGCAGTCTCTGTGGCCACGTGCTCAAGTGCGTCCGTACGGCTCATTTGTGTCCAGGCTCGTGCTGCCATCCAGGTTTGTGCTTGTGATTGACAGTCGATATCATCGGTTGATTCTGATGCTGGCATCTTATATGCGGTATGTGCTTGTGATATTGCTATTGCCCAGTGACGTCGATCTGGTAATCTGCCTGCCGAAGGTACGTCGAGACGCGCCCGCGGATGCGGCTGGTGTGCTGGAAGGACGCAATGCGATCAAAGAGACGTGGCAGCAGAATCTCGCGAGAAAGCTCCGTCTGGAACCCTGGGTCGTGCCCGATTCAGTCAAAACAATCCCGCTCGCTGCGATCCCAATCATCACGCTGCTCACGACAGCTCCGTACAATGTTCGCCTGGACATTTCGTTCGAAGGCCCGGGGCACAACGGGCTGGCGACAAACGACGTCGTGCTCTCGCTGATCCACGAGTTCCCGCCGCTGGCTCCCATCATGCTGGTTCTCAAGAGCTTTGCGATTGAGCGAGGCTTCGCGATGGCGTACTCCGGTGGATTGTCGTCGTATTCGCTGCTGCTGATGGTCGCACGGTATCTCCAGGAGCACAGCGACACGGTCACGAACGGCTTCGAGAATGTCAGCGCAGCGGTGCAGCACAGTATCAGCTCGCAGTCCTGTGCTGACTTTGGCATGATGCTCATGGGCTTCCTCGACTTCTACGGCAATCGATTCGACCCACGCACCACGGGGATTAGCGTCGCGTCTCGCTGCTTCTTGAACCGCGAGAACACTTTCTTGTCGTCGTCTGCTAAAGACCATCACCAGTACGCAGCCGACGACGCCGTGCTGGACGACCGAAGTGCCGCGTACCACAACAACAACAATGGTCACTGGCAAATGTCGCAGCAGTCGCCGGTGCAAGACTCGAACTTGCTCTCGTCTCCGGGGTCGCGTCGCTACGGGAACCGCTCGTCGATGGACTGGCCGCAGAACACCCACATGGTCGACCTGGCGCACGATCCGCACAAGTTCGACCCGGTGTTCATCGAAGACCCGCTGCATCCAAGCAACAATGTGGGGCGGAACCTGTTCCGAATCATGCAGATCCGCCGCGCGTTCTCTGCAGCATACTCGGTGTTGTTGGCGGCATCGGTGAACCCGTCGGTGTTTACCGAGAATCGGATGACCAAGATCACAGGCGTCGCGTTGCATCCGGACAACATGCTGCGCGCGATCCTCGGTGCCAACGCTCCCGTTAAGGCAAAATCTGATGCCAGTGGTGGCGTCTCACTGGCATCGAATGGTGCTGCCAGCTTATCTTCATCGGGTGGTGTTGGGAACCAGAACCTGTCACCGACGAACTCAAGCCACATGGGCTATCCGACTCCCGCAGGTTCGGGTGGTGGAGTCGGGTTCCCGTATCCGAACTACACGCATGCGGGTGTGCCTGGCGCGGCGCACTACTTTAGTGGCGGCGCCGGTGGTGGTGCCACGGAGTCTGGAGTCCACAATGCGCAGCCGTACCCTTTCTACTCGCACTACCAGCATCAGCACCACCAGCAGCACTATCTCCAGGCGCAGCAGCAGCGAGCGCACGTCGTCGTGGCGGGAAGCAACGGCTCTTTCTATGGTGGATTCCGCTCGGAAGGCTCGTCGAATCGGCGTCACAGCGAGTCGGGCAGCGAGAAAGCGTCTTCGTCGGCGACTCGATCCGAGATGGCGTCGGCGGAGAAGTACCACGAGCGCAGAAAAGACCGGCTCGTGAGTCCTCGACTCGTGGCGAATCTTAACGCGCAGCGGTTCGCTGCGAGTGAGTCGAAAGATGAAGGCGAGATCAAGACACGAAAGGGGCCGGCGCGGTCGCTCAGCTTCGCAGACGTGGTCGTGGGCGGCAACACGTACAGCGCGTCGACCATGGAGTACCACCGGAAAGAGCCGAGCTCGCCGCTTGCGCGTCCGTCTCGGTACTGGCGCGATGACTCGGGGATCGAAGACAGCATCAACGAGAAGTGGGAGGCCAAGCGATATCCTGCAGGAATGTGAGTGAGCTGTCCAATACGTCAGTGGAACCCGTAGAATGAAATGTGCAAGCAGGCAACTCAAGACCCACTCCCTCGTGCAAAACGATGCTTGTGCATTAGTACGAGCCAGCAAGAATTAAATAGCAGTCCACGATCCTCACACAAACAACAAGTGAGCGGAGGCACGAAGACACACAAAACCGTAGACACAGGTGTGGAGAGGCGAGGAAGACTCGTCAGGTGGAGGGACGGGCGTGTGTGTGTCGCTAGTGTGCGCTGCCGAACGTGTACACAAAGCCCTGCATCAGGAGAAACACCTTGTAAGTCTTTACGGCCAGAGGAACAATCCAACAACAGAGTTTTGGTTCGTACCGACTTTTCGTGGTCCCGATGGATGAGCTCGAGTTTCATGAGCGTCTGCAGGATCTCCTTGCTCTTGATCACCGCGAGGCCGCTGTGCCTGACCAGGTCGGCGATCGTGATGCCGCTCTGCCGGTTCTTGATGTACAGGAGGATGTTCTCCAGTTTCTTGAGCTCTTCCTTGCTCTGGTACTTGCGCGGGATCTGGTCGCGGATGTCTAATACACGCGCACAATGCGGAAGGTTAATGCACTCGTACATATACAAAGAGCTCATTGGCGTCAAGATGGCCATGCGTACGCTTGTCCCATTTCCAGGCGGGAGGTTCAGGTTTCTTCGTCACTGGCGGTGCCTTGCGCTTCTTCTGCTGGTGGCCAGGCTTCGCTTGCGCTCTCTGTTGCTGCTGAGTGTTGTTGCTGATGCCACCGCCTGCACTGTTCCTTCCGCCCATCGAGAGCGACTTCTTGCCCTTGCCGACGCTCGAGTTGCGGTTCTTGCTCGTGGCGCTCGCACCAGCACCAGCACCTGCTGCGCCATTCAAGCTCCCGCTGCTCTCCGCAGACTCACGCGACGCCCTCCGCACGAGCGCAAGGCCCGACGTCTGCGGCGGCGGGATGCCCGAGAGCTGGATCGACACTTTCTTCTGCGGCGGCGCCTTGGGGAACGCGAGGCAGGACGCGTGCAGCGCCATGGCGTTCTGGAAGTCGCCGAACGCCACGTTGAACGCGTCGATGGACTCGTGCACGTGCACGAGCGCCTGCACTTGGTCGCGCATGCCGCGCAGCGCGCTGCAGAGGCCCGCGAACGGCTCCGTCAGCGGATCCCCCATCGTCTGCTCTCTGATGAGGTTCCGCGTGTGAAAATGTGGCGCGAAATCCTATTTGAAAAGAAAGAGCAATTGTGCCTCCCCCCCCCCCGTGAGCCGGTTGAGTCTGGATAAGAGAGAGAGAGAGAGAATATGCCGAGATCGCTTCGAAGACATCGGGATATTTTGGACGCACACATTGGAAGCTGAAACGTGAAATATGATACCTTGTCAAGTCGATTGAACCCAAAAACCTCTCGAGAACGGGCAGTTTTGCGCCGATTTTTCATTTTGCCAAGTGAATCCAAGTCTGGCGGATAAACGAAACAAATTCTTCAACGGGTGCTTGGGTCGCTCTTTTAACAGAAACTCAAGTTTGCCATCTTTGGGGTTCCTCTTTTCCTGAGCCTCAACGTCAGGAGACAAGCAAACCTGGGTTGCCAACCTTCGCGTTGAGCGCCGAGGTCCAGACCTGGAGCAGCTTGTCGTCGGAGACCGTAAAGGACATTGGCGTCCTGTTGGTCGTCCCAGCTGAGCCCCTGGAGAGCGCAACCGCATCGAGGGCGGCGATCGTGTCGACCGCGCGCTCGGAGGCGACGCACCAGGCGAGCACCTGCAGCACACTGCTCGCCTTCACCGCTTTCTCTGAGGAGACGATGCCCTGCAGCCGCTGGGAAGCGGCGCCTTTCTCCAACAGCAGACGGTTCGCCTCCGCGAGCAGCTCGATCTCGTCCTCGAGCCTCTGGGTGTGGTCGCTCATGCGCTCCACAAACGCGTCGTTGCGCTCCTGCAGCTCGCCTCGAGCGTCACCTTTCGTGGGCTTTTGGATGCTTGACGATCGAAAATGTGCCTCCAGAGCGTGCGGAAGGAGCTCAAGCGGAGCGTCCGGCAGAAGCAGCTGCTCCTCGACGGAGAGATCTAAGCGGCTGCTGTGGGTTCTGGAGGCCGGGGAGTGCCAGAACCACCTGGTGGAGCGAGCGGAGTGCGTGAAAGCCCCAGTCCGAAGGCAGCAAATGATTGCCATTGGTGGTGAGGGGCTTCGGTGTCGCGATCGCCGAGTCACGAGCACATTCAGACCCCGCTGGCGTCCAGCGGAGTGGAAGCCATCACTTCCGAGGTGCTGCGCCAGGAGCTCCGTGGTAAGGAGAGCGTTGTGGGTGTCATTCAGGCGAAACTGGGCCAATGGGAGGCCAGGACCCTCGCGACGCTGCAGGAGACCCGCGACCTCGAGCATATCTTCATCGATCTCTAACAGCAGTAAGACTAGTAGTCACAAGGTTAAAGCTCAGAGTCATTACCACGCACTCAATAGAGCCAAGATCGTTGTGCTGCTGCTGCGTTGGAGAGAACGATCAATGACCTACTCATTTCTTCTGGTGGTTGACGAAGCGCAGAGCGAGAGCAGCGAGGACGCGGAAGCCCACGATGTAGCCGAGCATCACGACGAAGTTGCTCGCGATGGCGTCGTGCTTCATCTTGAACACGCTCTCGGTGAACGCCTTGACCGTCACGTGGCCAAGGGTCACGGGCGAATTCGCGAGCGGTTGGCAGCCGAGCTCTGGTCCAACGACGCCCGACCACGTGGCTGTGAGCTCGTCGTAGATCGGCTCACTCGAGCAGTCGGCGAACACGAGCGCCACGGCGATGGAGAACGGGAAGCGTAGCGGCGTGATCGTGTAGAGCCACTGGTAGCCTGTTGGGATGGCGCTCGCCGGCGGACTGAAGCCCATGAAGAGCAGCAGGATGTTGAGCAGGAGCATGCCCAGGATCGTCGCGACCTCTTCACTCGGCAGCGCGTACGCGAAGAGCTGGCCCATGAAGGTCTGCATGAGCAGCAGGAGCGCAAAGTTGAGCCAGAAGAGCACGGCCGTGGTAAAGCCCGTGAAGCCCACCATGGGAAAGAAGATGAGCGTGAAGAGCAAGGCGCTCGTGAACACGTACGGGATCTCGGCGCACGTCGATCCGACAAAGTACCAGAGCGCGTTGTACGTCTGCGAGGCGCGCTCGCGGTAGAAGGACGCGCGCTCCTGGGACGTGATCGGGATCACGCTCGAGAACGCGACGAAGCTGAGGAAGACGACCACGAGCGAGAGCATGCCGATGCCCGAGTTCACGCCCTGGTACGACGCGTAGTCGGCACCCGTGAAGATGAGTCCGAAGAGCAGCGAGATGATGAGCAGCATCACGTAGCGCGTGAGGCTGTACGACGGCGTGCGCCAGTACAAGCGCATGAAGCGACCGACGACGAACTTCATCTGCGTACCGGAGCTCGCCGCGCGCTTGTGGGTGAACGTGAGCTCTGGGACATCGGGGCTTGGACAGCAGACGCCAGGCTGCGCCATTTCCATCTCCATCACTCGCTTGCGCTCGCTGCTGTTGAAGACGCGGACGAAGTCAGTGGTGGCGTCACTTGCGGACGTGGACGTGTTGTCCACACCCGCGCCGATGCACTCGAGTGCCCACGTCGCTGGGTTGTACCCCACTGGGAGCGGAGACACACCAGGGATGCCCTCAAAGTACTCGACCAGGTTGCGGCAATCCTGACCCAAGTCGCCGAAGAACACGGTCTCACCGCCGCGCTTGAGCAGCAGAAGACTGTCAAATAGGAAGAAGACCTCGGACGAAGGCTGGTGAATC
>JAASFQ010000637.1:0-17315 GCA_023333845.1 Globisporangium polare | reverse complement strand
GCCTGCGCTCACGCCATCAACAGAGCTCCCCATCCCCCACTCGCCGGAGCATCAGCCTGCGTGATTACCTGGGTGAGGAACACGGCGACGGTATTCAGCCGACCGGACAGCTGGACCGGGCTCTCTCTATTCAACACTCTCATTTCAAATCCGTCTGGCAAAACACGCCAAGAAGTGAGCCGCATGAGACCACCGCGAGAGGATTTGCTTTGAAGTCGGTGGTGGCTCGAGGCGTGGGAGTCCTTGCTGGTGCAATTGCGGGGCGTGGTTTGTACTCGGTGCTCGCTCGGAGACGATTGGTCGTCCACTGGACTCAACACTCGGGCACTGCAACATACGGTTGGCCCTCGCTGCGGCTTCCCAGGATGACGCTCACTGGCCGGCGAATGAAGCGGATGGCTCGATACAGAAGCGTTCAGTGAGCTCTGGGTGCGTTTGGCCCAGTCACGCGCCAGGGCTTGGCCATCAAGATGAGAGAGAAAGATTCACGGGCTCTAGGAAGAAGCGATGCTCTGGGCTCTAGGATTTGCATGCAGCGCCGCGTGATCAAGCGAACTCTCACTGGACGCAGCGTACGATCGCTTACTGGGACGTTTACGACCCCGCTCATCAGCTCCAGGTCAACTGTTGTACAGTCCTCGCCGCCCACTTGTCGTGAAGGACGGTCGGACGCCTGAGAGGGATAGCCAGTCAGAGCTCACGCGATCCAGTCCACTATTCTCTGAAGCATCAGGCGAGATTACTGTGGCAGGAAGCATCGGATGCTGGTTCGGTATCCAGTTTAACCGGTCGCTGTATTCAAGACTGTCGAGGACTGTATCGTCACTCTCAACAGAGTTGATATTTGCTGCCGAGTGCAGGCGCTGAGGGTTTGCATTTCGAAGCCTGAGAACAGTCGCGTCCACTCGGCGGACGCGATTTCTGGACAACCAAACGCGAGATTGCGGTCAACTCCGAATAGCGGCTCTCTATTACTTGTCTGGATATAAGTCCGGCTTCCAATTTCCCACTCGAAGGACTCCGCAGAACCCAACTTGAAGTTGGCCTCCACGCTTCGGTTCAGTCCTCTGACCAGCAGCCCATTGTGTCACAGAGAGGAGGCGTCGCGTGGCTCGTGGACAGTGCGATGGCGACGGCCCGCGAATAAAAACGGAAGTTCTCTTGCGTGTTGGAAGCCGCTGCCGCTCCCATGTTTATTTTAACTTCTTCGAGCACAAACAGTTTTCGCAACGCTCCATCTATATTTCTGCACATGACGCGCAAGCATTGGACAGTGCAACGAATGCGACCAGGCAGTGAGCGCGGTCCAATCGGCGAAGCGATTTCTTGAAAGCTGTGATTCAGCCACTGACTTGGCGTCCTGAAACGAGTGGCTCGATTTGCTTTCGCTCTTTGAAGCCTGAGACGAGGGTGAGCTGATAACGGAGAGCTGCTCAAAGCTAACGATGCGTTATCAACGGCAACAACAACAAAGAGAGGAGAAGAACAGTCTCCTTTGCTCACGAGACTCGATTGGATCCGGCTTCACACGCAAGGTGGCTCTCACAATAATGACAACTGAACGCGTAGCGCTGACGCCGCCTCCAATCATGTGCATATCTGCAGATTCTGTGCGGTGCCGTCATCCCCAGAGCGGGGCCGATATCCCTAAATCGGCGCACTCTCGGTATACAATCGAGCAATCGGACAGACGGCAAGGCGGACTTTCTGGCTGAGAATTATGGTGGTTGGGTTGGACCCCAGACGCTGACGACTGTTCGGGAGTGCGTCCTGTCCACAGAAGCAAGCAGCTTCTCCGGATGGCTGCCGGCGCCATTCGGAATGGCTGGAGACATTTCAGGCAAAGAGAACAGAGCGAATATTGCGAAGATGAGCTGGAGAGCGAAGGCGGGCGTCGCCTCAGAGAGAGTTTGCTCCTCCGTTGGTCCGCAGATTTGCATGTTCCAGCCATTATCTGACACATCCCCAGCGAAAACATCTCGATCTTGTGGATTGAAGAAGGCTGGCCAGTGCCGTCCGACACTTCACGTCATTCCTGCTGACGAATGCTCGCTTTTTTTAACATGCTCAGCTTTCTTCCGAAGGAACGTCGGGGCTGTCGCTCTCCGTGCGTTATCACCGAAACTAGCGGAAGGTGCAGGGAGACTCGCCAGAGCCGGTTGGGCGTTTCCAAGGATATTGGATTCAAACCCGCCACCCGTGGTGCATTCCCAACCAACCATTTTCACACGTGGTGCGTTCTCAACCAACCATTTCCAGAAAAACTGGGGGAGCTGAACTCAATACGGGGAGCTGAGCGAAATTGTTCCCTTCATTCACGGTCAAAATGCCCTGTCGGGAGGGAGGCGAAGCAGCCACTGATAGCTGCATGGAACCCGTTGAAGCGACGTATTGAAGGTTTGCATCTACGAGCTCCCTCCCCCATCATTCGGTGGTTCCAAGTTGGCTACTTTCACTGCTCCACGTCCGTGTCGTCGCGGTTGAGGTACTGCGCCATGGAGTTCTCGTAGATCTTGACGTCCTGGAAGTCGAGCACCTCCGAGAGCACGAACGCCGTGTGCGCCGCGCGGATGCCGCGCTGGCAGTACGTGACCACCGGCTGGTCCTTGCGTAGCCCGTAGAGGTCGGTGAACACGGCCTCGAGCTCGCCCTTGGACTTGAACTTGCCGTCCTTCGTGCGATCCACGCCGTTCACCCAGTCGAAGCTCACGGCGCCAGGCACGTGCCCGGCGCGCTTGTTCCCGTTCGCGTTCTGTCCAGAGTACTCGGCGGGAGTGCGGGAGTCGACAAACTGCGTCGAGCCAGTAGCGAGTCCCTTTTGCACCGCATCCAGGTCCACGAGCGCACCGCCAACTGTAGCATTTCTACAACTCGAGAGACAATACGCATTAGTCCACTCTATAGAAACACTCAGCGCCATAGGGGCTGTCATTCTCCAACACACGGGTTACACGTACTTCCAGCGTGGCGCAGAGAGGTCGAGCTCCTGCGGAGGTCCGGCGGAGACGGCGTTTGCACCAGCCACCCAGTGCTTCCAGCCGCCATCAAGGACCTGAAGCAGAACGCCCTCGTCAGCAACACACTACTACAGATGATACGAGTGGGAGTGACGTGTCCTGCTGTCCGTTCGTACCTTGAGCTGCTCCTTCGGGAAGCCAAAGTGGTGGAAGACCCACCAGAGACGCGTCGATTTCTGTATGTCAACGGGAAGAAAAGCAGTCAACCAAACGGTTAAACATCAGCTCATCCAAACGACGAAGCAGTCGCTTATCTATCACACGCACCAGGCCAAAGTCGTCGTCGTAGAACACGAGCGTCGCGTCCTCCTGGACCTGCAGCAGGTCCAGCACCTGCTCAAAGTACTGCTCGCCGATCACGCCGGTCGAGTTCGGGTCCTGATCTCAACCATCACAGCATATACAGCAGCACCTTCATTAGCGACATACAACACACACACACAGCAATAGCGGAGCGCGTGCACAGTACCTTCAGACCGGACGACGCGAGCGCGAACGGCTGCGCGCTCGGGATGTGTGCGCGCTGGAAGGCCGCCGGCTGCTCGCAGTCGACGATCAGCAGCTTCCTGTCGCTCTGCTTCACCCACTCGCTCGACACGAGCGACGCGAAGCCGCGCGCACTGCTGCTGGGGTTGCTGCTGCTAAAAGTGCTGCGCTCGGACGCGGAGGCGGCGCCAGGTCGCAGCCATGCGGCGCGCACGCGGAGTCCCGTCGTCCGCGCGATCACCATCATCTTGGCTCGCTTTGCTTTTGCTTGTCTGTTTGCGCGGTTCACAACAGCAAATCTGTTCGCAAATGCCTCGCTAGAATTGCTAGTCGCAATCAAAAGAACGTGTCCCACTAGAATATTGACTCGAAAGATGTGAGGTGGTATCCATTCTCAAATACCTTAATATGCGACGTGGGAGCACTGTTTGAATGGCGGAGCGATCTGCACTGTCAATCGGTCAGGTTTGCTATCGCAATGGTCCTGATGAAGCTGGAGCGCTCTGCTGGAGCTGGAGCTTCGAGACGAGTACGCTCTCCGTGGCGTCAATCGCGCGCTGCAAGACCAGCAAACAATCAGATGGCAGCATCAGCACCCAACTTTGCGGATCTCTCGACCAGATTTGTCATCAGCGATTTCACTATCTCTTTCAACGGTAGCAGCTTACCTGGTGGGTCTGGATCAGCTCCTTGAGCTCGTCAGTTGACAGCCGCTCGATCCGCACTCCGCACAGGTGGTCCATTCTACAGTGACGCGGAGCGAGGTCAGTCGTTCCCAACTCAAGGCTGAGCAGGTGGAGTCCATCAACTACCAACAACAGTTTACAACGCCGACCTCTTCTCCTGGCGGAGGTGCGCTCTCTTGAGCTCCGCGTTAAGCCGCTGGTTGCTCGCATTTGTTGAATACCCGAGGTGGCATTGCTGCAATCAGAGAGTTAGCAACGACCAGCAATATGACACTGAACGGAGATAGTTGGGATGCCAAAGCGCGATCATGGACCCACCAGCGAGACGCAGAACCACGCGCCGCTCATTAGCACCGCGTTGAGCACCGCACTGGTGCGCAGAACCACCACGGAGTCCTTGAACGTGGAAGATTTCTCGGCATTGCCGCTGCACCTGAGGCCATCAACAGCAAGAGAGAGAGAGAGAGAGGTTAGCTTATTAGCTTCAAGCCAAAGCCGGCGACAACCGTATCAAGGCTGGCAACCGGAGTCGCCATACCAGTTGCTGTCGTTCTGGTACGCGTGGCTGAGTCGGATCGCCGCTGGCGCCGCGATGAGCAGCACCAGCAGCGCAGAGAGCGTGAATGCCACTGCGCCAAGAAGCTAGCAATGTCCACTCAATATTAGGCGATCGGTCCTCAAGACCCAGGTCCCGACAAGAAAGTGCGCAAGCCTTTCATCGACGCACCAGTCGGAACGAGAGCTTCCCGATCTGAGCCTCGCGTCTGGTAGTCGAGCCAAGCGTCCCGCCTCCATGTTCCTTTTCCGGGTTCCCCGTTGTTCGCTGACTCAGCTTCTTCACCAGACCTAGCAAACTCACAGTAGGCTCGTGATGTAAGGCAGTACTCATTCGAGACATCCACACACAGACAGATACATAGGAAATCACTCTCAGAGAGAAAGGATATTTGAAGAGGATGAAGAAGAGCTGGCGCGAGCGGTCGGCCACGGCCGAGTACGTGCACGCGAACATGTCCTTGGTCTCGCGGCGCAGGACACTCGCGCCGTCGCTGGAGCTCAAGTTGAACGCGTCCATCCAGCAGAGACCCGCGAGGATGCCCTGACACATGACCACCAGTGCGGTCTCGAGGTCTCGCAGCAGACCGCCATTACTGCCGAGTTGCGACCAGAGCGAGCGGTCGTGGTCTGTTGATCCTCCCGACTCGAGTGTGCTGAATGACGACCCCATCGCGGTGAACCCCCACGGCTTGCGCTGCTGCGTGTTGCCTCGGACGCGGAAGAAATCCCCACTGATCTCGTTCTCCACGATGTACTGGATGCGCATTGGCTGCTGCCTCTGGTCGCCATTGCTATTGCTATTGATTTCCTGATTTGGTAGTGAAGCGAACTCGTCCAGCTCGCCACCAAACAGCTGCGCAATGTGCGCCTGCGTGAACGTGTGGCGACTGCCTTCGCTGCTGTTGCTGTTGTCGCCGTCTTCATCATCATTTTTGCTCTGGATGGAGTTGCGGTCTCCCGCTTCACCGCCGCCAGTGCCATCGCCTTCTTGCTCCTCGACTGCGCGTAGATGCTTGCGCTCAGGTCTCTCCGACTTCTTCTTCTTCTTTGCGTCCTTGCTCGCCCTCTTGCTCTTCGACTCCTTCTTGTCGTCGAGTGCCTTCATTTGCTTGCTTGTGTGGCTGATCGGGTGAGGGTCCAATGTCTTGGTGGCTCTTGGTGATGACACGAAGCGGCGTGCGGCTCTTCACTCCAGTCGACATCTTTCTGAGAGAGCAGTATTGACAAGGGAAATAAGGCGATGGGCAACACGAAGGACCTGGACTTCCCGCTGCTCAAGAGCGACGTGACGCAGCTCGTGCAGGAGGCCGTGATCAGCACGCTCGAGGGCAACGCGTACGACCACAAGGAAGTGCGTGATCGAGTGGCCTACGCCGCCTACTAGGATCGCATACGCTCTTTCACGACCGCTCACCAGCCATTATGTGGCTCTTGGTATCTGAAATGGTGGAATGAAGGTCAGCGACTGGGTCACGAGCGTCACTTCGTCCTGTATCGATGACCTGCGCAGGCTCTCACCGGTACGTGAGCACCGTTTGGCGCTCAGTACTGATTGACAACGGTGCTTCGTCTCACAGCTATGCGGCAATGCTCGGAGGCAGAACTTCAAGTACATCGTCACGTGCTTCATCCGACAGCGCAAGGGTGCGGGGCTCGAGCTCCACAGGCGAGTGGCTGCTTGCGTACGAAATGTTCATATGTCGAACGCGAGAGCTCACCTGATGCAGCTGTTCCTTCTTCTTCTGCAGCGGTGCGTCCTGGGACGAGAAGGCCGATGGTGAGTCCTGGATAACTGGTCTGTCTTGCTGGTTGAGATCACGGACTCACTGGTGTGTTGCTGCTGTAGGTGCCTGCGTCGTGTCGTGGGAGAACCCGACCATGTCGGTCGTGATCGCGGTCTACGGCATCGCGACCACCTCAAGCTCGTCTTCTTTCTAATGACAGCATCACCAGCACCGCCAGTACCTCAAGAGCCTCGCTCAGGTTTGCAAATCAATCTAAGGCTCGTAAATTGTACGGAAGGTACCCAATGAATGCTTAGCTTAGGCCGTGACCACGGGCGTCTCATGGCTACTGCTCTGACTACTCACGACGGCCTCGCGCGCCTCGATCTTCAAAGGGTCGATGGCCACGAGCCACGCGCGCATCTCGAGCGCAGTCGACGTCTGCAGCGTCCACACGACGCACTTGGCGCCCACGAGGCACACGAGCTGGAAGCTGAAGGGCGTGCTCACGAGCACATTGTGACGAGTGCTGGGACTCTGTTGGTTGTTGTTGGCTTTGGAACCTGAACCTATCGAGTTGGAAGATGCTGACGCGTGGGAAATGGACAGAGCCGACGGATGGCTCCATCCGTTGCCAGTGGCTCCACCAGTAGCTGAAGATAAAGAGGACGACGTGAGCAGCTGGCACTTGGAGATGTCGAGCACACCCACTTCTTCCTTGAGAGCGAACGTCTTGTACGCGTACAGAAACGGCTGCTTGAGCACGAACCAGCGCCGCTCCCAGTTCGCCTTCACTGGTTTTGCTGGCTTGTCGGCTTTCATAGCATTCGACCCGCTGCTGGTAGAAGAAGCCAGTGGCGCGATCGCGGACTCGTCAAGATGGAAGGCGGTCGAGAGCATGAGGAAGCCTGACATCTCGCCTCCGGAGCCGCTCGCCAGATGCGACGGCTCGGTCACAAAGTGCGCCACATGAAGCTCACGTCGCCAGGAAGACGAGAACGATGAGTCTCTGCGCTCACCTTGGATTTCTGTGGCGTCACTGGTTCTGGTAACACCCTCTGACGGGCTTAGATCCACGACGTTGCCGTACTTCACGCCCACGAGCAGCTCGCGCTGCGTCTTCTTGCGCAGAAACAACACCTGCCGCGCGCTCTTGCTGCTACTCAGCTGCACGATCTCGAAGCGCTGCTCCTGGTCGTCGCCGTTCTCAAAGAGCGTGCTCAGCGCCTCGGTCACCTTGTCGAACGTGAGCTGGTGGTGCTCGTCCAAGTTGTCGCGACTCGAAGTGCGACTCACGGTCTCCGTTGTGCTGAACGGGATCATCTTGAGCACTTGCTGGCGGAGGTGCTCGAGCTCGAGTACCATCTCGAGACGTAGGAGCCCTTTGATGTAGTTGTTCACGACAGCCTGGGTCATCATAGCCTCATAGCTTGAGTTCTCAGCTGATGTAATCTGGTCCTCGTTCTGATCACCAATGGTACCGTGTTCGATCACCACGTCGCTGGATGGGATCGTGACGTCCGCAGTGTACCATGTGCCGAGCCGGTACTCGCGACTGAAGCTCTCGCGCGCCCACCAGGCCGTCCGTGAACTCTCGAGCTCTCTCGCGAGCTTGAGCTTCGTCGTGACCACCGCCGACGAGATCTTGGTCGCGACGCTCTTGCAGATCACGATGGGCACGCGCGACCACGGGGCCGTGACTGCGATAACAATACGGAACACGCTCCGCGAGCCTTCGCTGTCGACCTTCTCGGGAAATCGCGAGTCGCGGTCCCACTTGAGCGAGGCGGAGAGCGAGCGACTGGACGCGTCTTGCTCCGATGCGCTGCGGAAGTCGAGAGCTCGCCAGGTCTCAGTAGAGCCGGAGTTGAGGGCTTCACCCTTATCAGTACCTCCAGACTGGATTGGTGATTCCTGCGATCGTGTGGACGAGGGCGAGAGCAGCCACTGCGTGCTCTTGGTGGTGCCTCCTGAACTCGCTGAAAGGCTCGCAGAGTCACAGCTCGTACTGAAAGGTGGTGCAATCTGCACAGCAGCGATGGTGGAGAACGCAAACGGTTGCTGATCTGCCTGTGTGACCCGTACGTTGAGGCGTCGAGGTTGGCTCGCATGGATGCGCAGTGCGCCGTCGGCTTTCACGGCCACGGGGCGGAAGATGCCGTCTTGCTCGCGCTCGTCGATGTCCACCGACACGTAAAAGTCGATCTTGCGACTGGCTGACGCGGTTGTCGAAGCCTGCGAGCTGATCTCCATGCCCTGAGCGGAACCAAAGATCGGGTTCTGAGGTCGTAGGCTCGCTTTCCCATAGCCCCAGACCTCGAACGCCACGAAGTCGTCTTGCGCTGAGCCATAGCCAGCACCAGCAGAGCTAGCTCCGTTCTTCTCTGTGCTGCTAGGCCTAGCTGTAAGGTCAGCGAAGCACAGTCGCGTCTCGAAGACCTTGCTGACCTGAAAGATCTTGAGCGGCGCGTAGGTCGTCGTGACCTTTTCGTTGCTAAGCGGCGGGATCTTTGGCGTCGAGAAGTTGGTCGCGAGGCCCATTTGGTCCGATGATGATGAGCCACCACCACTCTTTGCCTTCTTGCTGTCACTGCTGCTGCTGCCTGACGAACTCAGGTTGGACCACTTCTTGAGCGTGAGCGAGACGCCGTCGCTCGCCATGGCCTGGGACTCGTCGAACACGATCTTGTCCAAGTGGATGCGCATGGTCGTGCTCTGCGCCGCCTTGGGCTTAGCCGAGGAAGCCGAAGATGAAGCTGAGGTTGGCGACAGAGCCGCTGCCAGGAATGAGACAGAAGCGCTACGAGCCATCGCGAGCAGTGACGGACGCCGCTCGATGCTCTTCTCCGAGGCTGTGGTCGTGTACTGCAAGTGCATGAATAGCCTGCCGATCGAGTGACCCGCGGCGTCAAACACGGCGGCGATCATCGGACCGTTCGAGTAGCTCTTGAGCGGCGGCATGAAGATGCGTCCCTGGCCAACCAGTCGGATGCAGCTGCTCACTGATAGTGATTCTAGCGGACTCGGCTCGTGGCCTCCTGCAATGGATGGCGGTGAGACTTCCAGCGAAGACGATGAGGAGACACTCTTAGCCTGGAGCTCTGGAGATGGGAATCCGTTGACCTCGTCGACTTCTGAGACTGCGTCTGGCTCGCGATGCACTGAGAGCTTCTGCTGCGACGAGGCTGTCGACAACTCTCGGTCGTGAAGTTGTTCTGCTGCTGAGACTTCGGATCTGGTAGCTGAGGGGGGTTCTTTCTCCTCCTGAACCACGACAACGGATCCTGAATCCTCAAGCGAAGCTGCAAACTGGCGCAGGAACGCCACTTTGGCCTCCAGCATGGGTCTCCCCCACTCCACGAGGTTGTAGCGATGTCCATCGAGGTGCTTCTTCACAACCACCTTGCCTTCAGCGTCCTCATCCGCATTACCCATCGAGTAATTGGAGTTCTCGTCTCCTTCGCCGCTGCGTTTGAGTGCGAACTCCATGCGCAGATTCCACTTTGTGCAGATGCGGTTGGCTTCGTCCACCAGCTCCGTGAGGCTTTCAGTGACTTGCGTCTCGGGTTCAATCGCTGATGGATCGCTATTCATGGCCACTTGAGGGACTAATCACACAGAGACATACAAAGCGAGTGAGTCGACGCAACTACGCTGTAAGCACCTTCGGAGATCCAGCGACGTACCATAGAGCGAGAAGAAGTGCGAGTCCCCAAGCTGCAGCTGATCCCCATGGCGCATCTCGACCCTCGTTCCACCACTGCTGCCGCTAAAATCACCAATGGTCGGCAGACATTTGCCGTTCAGAAGCACGCGGGCACTCGCTTCCAATGGCTCCACCTCTACAGAGTACACTGCTGATTCCGACGACTCATCGTCCACTACGGTTGCCAACTTGGTGCACACGATCTGCACGTGGCGAGCGAGGATGTCGCCCATCTTCCCTGACGTCAAGTAATGGAAAGTGGTCGCCATGCAGTCACTGGTCGAGGAATTCCTTCGACTCATCTGGCGTTTGATTGGCGAGGTCTTCCCGGCCTTTACTGGTTCACTACTGCCTCCAGCAGCAGCAATGGCTGCATTAGCGGCCGCAGCAGCTGAAGTGGACGACGACCGTCTTCGTAGAAACGTCGGCGACCAGCCTCGCTTCGGAGGTGAGGCGTTCTCAGTGTTCTCTTTCACCTCAGCCAACGTCTCGATACTGAGTTTGCTCTCCTGGGCGGTCGTATCAAGAGGTCGGTTTTGCGCAGCACCAAAAGCCTCATCGCTGCCGAAGACAGTCTTCCCCTCATTCAGAGTGTGCATCAGCGCTGAATCAGGCTTGAAGTGCTTGGTCACGTTGACAACGAGGCTCGGAAGTGTCTTGTGCACATGCGTTGTACCTAGCCGAGTGACAACAGGTGGCGGTTGAGCCTGAATAGAGCGGAGATGCTCGAGCTCCTGCAGTAGCTGGCTCTGGAACTCGTCGCACTCCGCCAGGCTCGTCGAACTCTCAGCTGGGGCTGTTGTGGCAACAGCCGGTGCAATTACACCAGCACCACTGGCAATTCGCTTGCGCGGACTGTGCTGAGCCAGCTCGAGCTCTACGCGCAGCTCCTGGATCTCCTGGCGCAGCTGTCGGATGATGCGCGCGTTCTTGTCCTCGTTGATGACCGCGCGGTTGATCACGCGCTTGGCTGACTCGGCGTACCGGAGCGTGCTCATGGTCTCGTCGTAGTTCTAACAGGAGCGACGTCACGGACAACAAACAAAGCCCCGGGTGAGTCAAGGGATATAATGACTTGATCAGTCTAGGCATGCGCTTCTCTTACATCGGATGACGGGCTGACCATCGCGATCATCGTTGTCTGTTGGAAACAATGACAGAACAAGTAAGCACCGATTTCAACTGTCATAGGGGTCGTCAATACAAAGTCATAGAACGTAAGCGTACCTTTGCATTGCCACCGAGGCTCTCCTTGAGCAGCCACGTGAGCGTGCTGTCACGGTACGGCACGCGCTCCCCTCCTTGCCTGCCAGTAGATCATCATTAGCAAGTCACTTGTGTGTTTGCATCCAATAACCACTATCCATGGAGAGCCAAGAGAGCATGCGAACGCACTTGCTGAGCGCCGAGATGACGCGACCGAGCGTCGTGAGGCTCTTGTTGATCATCGCACCCTCTTTCAGGCGATCGCCGCTCGTGCCCGAGGCATTTGCGCGCTCGGAGCCAGCCAAGTCGATCATCGAGATCTTGGACGTCTGCATCATCACCACCAGTTCATTGTCAGCCAACTCATTTTCAGATACAAGCAATAGACTACAGCCACCGACCTTTTCCAGTGTCGCCTGGGTCGCCGGGTCGAACGTCGTCTGCGTGAATGTGATCGTGAACACGGCGTGCGAGCGCGACGACACGGGGTTCATCAAAGTCGACGCTACCGTTCTTAGCTTCTCCCCCGCGAGCATCTCCTCGGTAATGTCCGCGTACGAGGCCACGGGTCGCGAGCTCAACCCCTCGACAAATGGTCCCGTGGTCGGATGCTCACGAACTCGTAGTGCGCGTCTTGTAGACGTCGAGCCTGACGCTGAACCTGCGCCTGAGCCGCCAAAGGCTGAGTCCTCCGAGCCATTCCAGGACGGCGAGAGCGGTGGTGACCGGCTTTTGCCAAGAGTGCTGTCGCCCAGTGAACTAGTGCCTGAAGAGGCCTCGAGCAGGTCGTTCACCTTCTCCTTGTAGATCTCACAGTAGCTCACAGTGGCGCTGTACAGCGTATGACTCACGCCATGGTGAGTATTCCTGGTCGCCGTCTCGCCATTAGTAAGCGACGAGTCGCTGTCTGTACGCGCACTCGTCTCCGACTCAGCCTCGGAGCTCTCGCTGCTCTCCTTGGTTCTCCTTGCGTCAATGGCCGTGAAGAGCGCCTCACAGACCCGCGGGATGAGACCTTTCCCCTTGTGGGTCTTCTCCCCGACCATCGTGTGCGTCTTGCCACTACCTGTCTGTCCATAGGCCAGCACGGTGCAGTTGAAGCCCTGGAAGGCCGACTCGATCATGTCGCGGCCGATCTCGTCGAAGATGAGCTCCTGGTTCGGCCGCTGTGTGGTAAAGTCGATGTCGTACGTGCTGGCGAAGGGCTCCGTCTCATTGGCCGCGGCGTTGTCGACGCCAAAGCACCGGTCGAAGTGGAACGTGCGGCATTCGCCCGCTGCAATAGCCGCTGAGACCCCCTGGGCCGAGAGCGCGACGGGGAGGTCGCGCTGCGTGACGCGCTTCGTGGGAGATGAGATCGCCTCGAGGTACGTCGGGTCTAGAAATACCACCGGGTTGATCACTTGGATGCTCGTGCGCGTCACATTGATGATCACGGGCGTCTTGGCGAGCAGCTCGCGGTCGCTTAGCGGGCGGGCGCGGATCACGACCTTGATCGCGCACTCTTTCTGAGGGTCTTCTGCTCCGCTGTTGGCTGTTGTGATGGCGCCTGTGGACGACGAGTCGCTTGGAGCTGAACCGGAGCTGCCCGTGAGGAGCTTCGACAGCGAGATGCGCCGCGACAGCATGATGAGAGCACGAACGCGGTGGTGCTGGAAGTGATGTCGTTCCTGGTGTGTTATAGGAGCGATCGCCTTTGCGTCCTGCTTGTCTTTGCTATCCCCCTCACGTGAAGCCTTGCACGCCTGCCTGGCTTGCTCAGTAACGACTGAACCGCCACCCGACGCTTGAGCGAATTGCGATTCGGAAAACGGCGCGTAACGGACGCAACGAGCAGCGGATGGCAGCAATGACGCTCAAGTGCTCATCAGTCTCATGGCAGCACCGATGAACTTCGCCTTCACCTCCACCGTTCACCCATGCTCGCAGCAGCAGCGATCTCGGATTCGGCTCTGAGGGTTCACGCGGACTGTGGGGATGCGTGGTCGTGGGAGAACGAATGGGCAAGCCATGGTGTGAGTTCGCCTCCAGCCCGGGAGCTTGACTTCTGGGACTTCGAAGCGGGGCTCATCGGCAAAGTGCTCCAGAGGAAGTCCGCAGAACGAAGGTGATGACATGCAAGGGAAGCGCTCCTGCGCCTTGACCGGATGACTCGGCAAGATATCATCTGAGAATAAAAGTCACGAGCCCATCGGTGTAGAGCCACTCGAGCAGGTCCACACGTCCGATCTCACACGCCCACGACATCGCTGACGGTGTGCCGAACGCTCCATCTTTCGAGAAGCTTTTCAAAAAGTGCTTCCGAACAGCTCAGTTTACGATACGTACTTAACATGCTCGCTAATTCCGGTGCGAACTTATACCTTCTTGAAAACCGGTCCTCAAACGAAACAAAAAGAAGCCAAGATGAAGAAGCGGTCGGCAGCAACAGCTCTCGACGCGTCGTCGTCGTCGCCGCCGCCGCTGCTGCTCACGGGCGTGCGTGTGGCATTACGAGACCACGAGGCACTCGTCACGTGTGCTGAGCTCGTGCAGACGATCCAGGAGTTCGTGGACCTCCCGCGCCGCTGGCTGGCGCTCACGATCCCCACGACGCCGGCCATGGACCTCATGGCCGTGCCGCGACCCGCCGAGAGATGCCGCCTCGCGTCGCGGGACTCCAAGGCGCTCGACCGGGCCATGATGCTCGCGGCTGCAAAGGGGTACCTGCATATCACCGAGTGGCTCGATGCGTACTTTAGAGAGGCGTGCTCGCATGTGCCCGTGTCCAAGCACGTGATGGCCGTAGCCGTGGCGTTTGGACATGCACATGTGGCCCAGTGGCTGCATGCGAACCGGACTGAAGGCTGCTCGCCAGTTGCGATAGTCGCAGCCAGTGAGATCGGACGTGTGGACCTGCTCGACTGGCTCTACACCAATAAGATCGTCACGCAGTGTCCTCCTTGGACCAGTGTGTGGCTGCTCAACACCATGAAGGGCTCCAAGACATCGTCGTCCGACATCGTCGCTGCGCTCAAATGGCTGCGTTCGCATAACTTTGGTGGACAATTCCGGCCAACTGACATGGACACAGCAGCGCTGAATGGATTTCTCGATATTGTCGAGTTCCTCCACGAGTATGGCGCTGCCGGATGCACGACCGACGCGCTGGACAACGCGGCCCAGGGCGGCCACATGGAGATCGTCCGCTTCCTGCATACAAATCGCACCGAAGGTTGTACGACTGGCGCAATGGACATGGCGGCTGAACAAGGGTATCTGGAGGTTGTCATTTTCCTGCACGAACACCGGGCGGAGGGCTGTACGACCATGGCGATGGACGCTGCGGCCCGCGCCGGACACTTGGAGATTGTCGAGTGGCTCCACGAGAACCGGTCAGAGGGGTGCACTGTAGCTGCGATGAACGGCGCGATCCGGAGACACCGCTTCGAAATCGTACAGTTCCTGTACGACAAGAGGAGAGAAGGCTGCTCGCCGCGCGTGCTGCTGTCCGCAGTGCTCTGTGGGAAGCTCGAGATGGTGCAGTGGCTCTACGAGCACTACCCGACCAAGTTCTCGACCGAGATCCTGCGAGAGGCGATCCTGAAGGCCCGGCAGTTCCACCACACGGAGATCGCGCTGTGGCTCACAGACAAGGATCTCCAAGCTCAGAAGAACGGTGGATAGTGTGCAGTAGATATACATAGGAGGGATAGTTACCAATGGTCTGTCTTCATTGCCAAGAAGCTTAGGTACCTTTAATTTACACTGTTCATCGCCACCTTCTCGAGGTCTAGGAGACAGATGGTCACTTCGATATACTTTCTATTGTTCGCGATGTTGATCGCGCGCTGCACGGCCACTTGCGAGAAGATCGCGCGGTAGTGCTCGAAGAGCCACTCGAGCATCTCGAGGTTCTCGCTCATCACGGCTCCCTGCAGCGCCGCTTCCGTGCAGCCCTCGCGGTGCGAGCGGTGCAGGAACTTCATGATCTCCAGGTTGTTGGCCCTTGCGGCGCCGTTCATGGCTTCGATGGTACAGCCCTCGTGGCGAAAGCCCTGGAGCCAGCGCACGATGCGCAAGTGGCCGCCTCGCGCCGCCAGGTCCATGGCCTGGGTCGTACAACCTTCACTCCGGTTCTCGTGCAGGAACACGACAATGTCGAGATGCCCGTTCGCCGCCGCGTGATCCATCGCGTGGGTCGTACAGCCCTCCGTGCGGTTCTGGTGGAGGAACTTGACGACCTCAAAGTGACCCCGCTCAGCGGCCTTGTCCATTGCGCTCGTAGAACAGCCCTCGGTTCGGTTCTTGTGCAAGAACTTGACAATGTCCAGTCTTCCTTTCTCGGCCGCGTCGTCCATGTCGGAGAGCTCGCAGCCGCCTCCAAGTCCGTGCTCATGCAGCCACATGGCGATCTCGAGGTCCCCCCTGTGCAGGATCCAGCGCAGCGTCCAGGATGCGCAGCCCTCGCTGCGATTGTCAAAGAGCCACTGGGCGATGTCGAGGCGTCCAGACTCGCAGGCGCACGTCATCGCGGCCTCGGTGCACCCTTCCTCTCGGTTCGAGTGCAGCCAGCGCATGACGCGCGCCTGGCCGAACGCCGCCGCGACGTCCATGACACGCCGCGACACCTCGGCATTCTCGTGGCCGGCGTGCAGCCACTGGATGATGTGCAGGTACCCCTTCGCAGCGGCCACAAGCAGCGCGCGATTCAGGTCTCGTCCTTCCTGGCTGGCGATGTGGGTCGCCTTGGGCGAGATGCTCAGTGCTGATTGGTCCCCCCTGGCGCGTTCGCCGCGGCTGCTGCTCCGGCAGAGCACGAGCGTCTCGGTCATCGGGATCTTGAGCTTGCGCCAGCGTTTCGGCGCATCGACGAAGCTCTGGACGACGCCCAGGAGCTCCTTACAGGCGAAGAGCTGCTCGTGGTCGCGCAGTGCGGCCTTCACGCAGGTCAGGAGCGCTCCGTTGTTGTTGTTGTTGCTGTTGTGCTGTTGCGGCTGCCTCTGTTGGGCTGTGAAGAGCTCCATTATTTGTATTGACTGAGGGGTTCTTTGGAAGATTTCCAAGTGAGCTGGGTGGGCTCTTGAGAGACTGGAGACTGACTGTGGTCAGTCGGATTGAGTCAAGCGTGATGGGTTCAGATATCGCCAGAATCATTAGGTAGCCATGTGGGACTCTTAAGTGCGCAGTCAAGTCGTGGAAAAAGGTGGGTAGGTTCGTGTTATATGGACGGGTCAGTTGACAGGTGGGAACGGAATGACCAGCCTTGGGGTTGGTTCACCACGTGCTCGTGGGGCGCGGATGGCGTTTAGCGCCAGGCGGCGCGTGGTTTTCTGGTGTTCTAGTGCAGTAATGTGTGGCTTCGAGCGGCTTCGCAACAGCCTGTTTCTGCGTATCTCACAGGACCAAAGCGCGCGAATCGATGCCAGCGCTGTTGGCCATGTAGACGATCGGAGTTCCGGAATGTGCTCGAAAGAAGTCAGCGAGGTTGATCCACATGTGAAAAAGGGTGGTCCCTGCGTCAAGACCAGGGCTGCTACAAGAGTGCATGTGTGTGCGTGCGTCTGTCGATCTGGCGAGATCTCGGATTCTCCGACCGCCACCAACGCCCTCTCGTCATGGGAAAGTCGATGTAGAGTTTGGTCGCACACCAGGAGAAAGCACGCATCTGCCTGGGCGGGTTCGCGCAACGAAAAACTCAGAAGAAGAACTCGCTTCGTCTGGATCCCACGAGCGCTCTGCTCGGTCTGTTTGGCATGCGTCGATCGAATGGAGCATCTTTATAGTTGGAGTTGTCCAATTGTTGCCCCCGTATCAACGTCAACAATCGTTGGACTGGGAAACTCCTGTGAAGAACAACCGAGTTGAAAAAGACTTCAGTTTCGGTGCGGTATCCTCATCTCGAGCACACATTGCTGCATTATCTCAAGGAAGAGAGACGCGCGGCGTGCAG
>JAASFQ010000636.1:0-17324 GCA_023333845.1 Globisporangium polare | reverse complement strand
CAGAAGGCGCTGCGAGTCAAGGAGCAGAGCGAGCGCTTCTGGACCCAGCAGCAGCGGAGGCAGGAAGCGTCTGACACTCGGCAAGAGCCTCCGCAACAGGAGCTTTCACCAGCAACTCAACCCCTTCCAGCAGGCCACTCGTCTGTGTGGGACGCCATCGCAGCTCACGATGCGGGTTTCGTAAAGGAGTTCATTGAGAGCGAGCCTCAGCGGCTATTCTGTCGATGGGAGGGTATTAGTGTCGGCGGTGGTGGCGTCACGCTGCTCCATAAAGCAGTGGCACACGGCGCACTGGAGATCGTCGCGCTCCTCCTCCGCGTCCTGCAGTCGCGATTCCCCAGTGAGACGTGCCGTAAATTCATCAACAAGCACAAGGACCTCAAGAAAGCGGCCCTGGAGCGCGTGCAGCAGGCGCTCTGCAGGGAGAAAGAGTCCGCGGCGAGGCGCCAAGCGGCCGACAACTTCCGCGCAAAGACGCCCGCGTACCCGCGCGAGAGCGACACACCGCCCGAGAAGCTCCTCAGGGCGGCGCTGCGCATCCAGACGTCCTAGGCTCATACACTTGTAGAGATGCGCACTGGAGGCTATTGGTCTGGAATGGAGAACATTCAATTCGTTTCATGTTGAAGCTCCGCTTTGTTGCCAATCGGTTTGGAGCGGTGGTGGCTCGCGATCTTGAAAGGACGCCCTTCTTGGCTCAGAAACCGCGGTTGCGACCTGACAGACAAACAGGCAGACAAGCAAGACCAAAGACCAAACCGGGTCTCGATCTGCACTCGACTCTATCGGTCGGATGAAGGCTGTGGAGGACGACGCGAGCGACGCCAAGGCGCTGGTGCGTGATGTATATCGTGTGCAACAGGAGACTTACTGAGTAGTCGCAGCACTCATGCTTGCGGCCTATGTATTCAACTGACCACAATGCAGCCTGGCAGGTCCAAGCTGCGCGAGCCTGCTGACGTGAAGGTAGCCCGCAGCCAACGCCTGAGCGTTTGCCACAGCACAACGCTACCATGATGGCTGCTTCCTCATGGGTGTCTACTCTGTTGTGATTGTAGAGCTCGCTGGTGTCGAAAGCCGCGGCGCCGAAGGACGAGAAGCGCGTGTGAGTGCTTTGAGTGTCTTGGCACATTGTCTCTGAGTCTCGTTCACTGATCTGCTGCCTTTCGTTCCACCCTCTAATAGCGCCAACCATGTCGAGGATGACGCGCCAGACTCCAAGGCTCTTAGCCGCCCCGGGAGTAGCAGCGCGGTGCTCAAGGAGTCCAAGCTCAAGCAGCCTGAGGTGCGTCCAAAGATCCTCGACAAGGTGCGCACGCAGCCCTCGTCTTCCTCCACAACAGCATCAGCTACGAAGACGTCCTCGACGGCATCACCACCCGGATCGAAAGGCGTCGATAGTGCGCCCCTTGCGAAGAAAGTACCGCCGCCGCCAGACAAACACTCGTCCAACAACCCGCACTTGTCAGCGTTCGCCAAGGCCGAGAGCAAAGTAGCCAACGGAGTTGACAATGACACGTCGCTGCACAAAGTGCGCAGTGTCCAGTCACTCGCGAACGAGATCAGGCGCATCCGATCGCTCAGGAGCGACCCGAGCGAGGGCAAAGCCACAGAGGCGGACGAGAAAGCCAAGAAGCCCGAGAAGAAGCCCAGGTACCGAACCAAACTCACTCGTTGTGTATGCCCCAAGGTAGTCTCCCTGCTGCGAGCTCACATCTCGCTCTCAATGCTGTTGATGCACGTGTAGCGCCAGGTCGAAGATTAAGCTCGAGATCTCCGAGTTGCCGGCTCACGATGAGGACGACGCATCGCTTGGTGCACCAGGTCGACAGCAGACGCAGAGCCCCACGCTGCAGCTCCGTCCCGCGTCCACTTCATCACCAACTTCAGCTTTATCTTCTGGCAAAAAGGGCATCAACCGCAACTTCGTGCAGGGACTGGGGGCGAACTTCCAGCTCGACCTGCAGCAGAGCACCGAGCGCGTCGACAAATCCTTCGACCTCTCGGCCTCGGGTACTTTTGATGCCGTGGGCTTCCAGATCAAGCAGAGCGGTATCACGCGCTCCCCGGATCGCCTCCCACCGGGTCCGCAGCAGCCGTCGAATGCCAAGAAGCACTTGGTGAAGCTCGGCGTGCTCGGTCGCGGTGCCAGTGGTGTGGTGCACAAGGCGCTGCACGTACCGTCGCTGCTGCTCGTGGCCGTGAAGGTGATCCCGGTATTCGAGAACGAGAAGCGCCACCAGCTCATCGCGGAGCTCAAGGCGCTCTACAACAACCTCTCGACGCTCTCGGATGACGTCGTGGACCGGAGAACCGTGGCCTGTCCTGAGATCGTGTGCCTCTACGACGCGTTCATGAACCCGAACGAGGGGAACGTGTCGATCGTCGTCGAGTACATGGACGGCGGCTCGCTCCAGGACATCGTCGAGACGGGCGGGTGCAAGTCCGAGAGCGTGCTCGCCAACATCTCGTACCGCGTGCTCAATGGCCTGCAGTTCTTACACAACACGCACCAGCTGCACCGCGATATTAAACCTGGCAACCTGCTGATCAACCACTTTGGCGACGTCAAGATCTCGGATTTTGGGATCGTGCGCGAGATGGAAAACTCGATGGCCAAAGCGACGACGTTCGTGGGAACGCTGACGTACATGTCGCCCGAGCGCATTGCTAGTGAGGTAGGATCTGGTGCTCTGGAGATCCTGTGCGTAAGTGGTGGTGCTGGCTGACTCTGTCATTCGTGCCTGCGGTGGATAGGAGTACTCGTACAAGTCGGACGTGTGGTCCTTCGGGCTCTCGATCATGACGTGTGCGCTCGGGCGGTTCCCGTACTCGTCCAAGGGTGGCTACTGGGAGCTACTCCACATGATCCGCAACGAGCCGGTAAGTGACGGTAGCAGTCCAGTCTACCAGTCATAGCTCGTGCCTGGTCTGACTCTGACTTGTCCTTTGCGTTTTTGATCGCTTCTGAAGCCCCCGCGCCTTCCCGAAAGCGAATTCTCCGACCTCTTCCGCGATTTCCTCGACAAGTGTCTGCAAAAGGACCAGAGCGAGCGCTGGAGCGTCAAGCAGCTGCTCGACCACGACTTCGTGAAGCACTGCGAGCGCCAGCCAGCAGCTTCGCCAGCAACTGCCACATCCCCAGAAGACTCGGTCGAGTGGGGCAGCAGCTCAGGCGCACCAGCGAAAGATTCCAGTGGTGGTGGTAGCGGTGCTGGTGCCTGTAGTCCCGACATCGCTCTCGGCGAGGACGAGTCGAAGGAGCAGATGGAAGTGGACGAGATCGTCCAGAAGGTCTCCGAGTACTGCCTCAAAGACGCCAAGGAGCTCATCACGGAGCACGGGTACGCGCTCGAGGACATCGTGGCGTGGATCCAGAACCTGCCGACCATGCAGAAAGTGTGCGTCGCACGTGACTGTCGCTATGGGCACTGAGGCTCCCTCAGCAATTCATTCGCTCACCTGGTTGATGACTTTCTGTGGTGTCTTCACAGGAAACTCGCGCGCTTTGCCAACCAGATCGGCGCGAATCGACGTCTCGTGTACTCGAAGTTTCAGTTGGCGATGAACGATCTGCTGCATGACATCCAGGAAACGTACTTTGACGACTCGAAGCAGCAGTCCAAGTAGGCTGCGAACGTCAGCAGTAAGTCAGCCAATGCTCACGTCATACACAAGCTCAGCCCATACACAAGGTGCACGCAGTACACAGAGCACTCGCACAGCATACCAAATACAAAATCCAGTATGTATACATGAGGTGGGGTTGACTTATTAAAACTGGCAGCTCACTCTGCTTGGCTTCGCTGCTTGCTAGAATCTGGAATCTGGAATACGGGTTAAGTTACTTGGTATGTCACTCTTGCTTGTCTACATCACCGCGCAGGCGTTCTGGTCGTCGCGCGACGACCGGTGGTTGCGCGCGTTCGGCTTATTGCTCTTGTTGGCCGCCGGGAAAGAGAAGTTGCGTCGCAGGTACCCGAGCACGAGGCGGTTCTCCTTGCGCAGCAGCTCAAAGGCGTTGCGCAGCGACGTGACCTCGTCGGTCGGCGGGTACTCCTTGTCCATCACGCGCTCGGTAGCCAGCTGCACGCGGAACGCCGCCTTGGATACGCGCATCGCGGCCACGTACGCGGACGAGCCCTTGAGCGAGTGGCTCTCACGCCGCAGCACCACGTAGTCCATGTTCAGGAACGCCGTCTCGATGCGCTTCATGTACTCCTCGCACACGGACGCGTACTTCTCCAGCAGACTGAAGAAGAGCGTCTCGTTGCCGCCGCACTGGTCCACGCCCAGCGCATAGTCCACCGGGTCGCCGTCGGGGATCGTGATGTCTTCCGGGGCTGCAGTGGATGCCAGCGAGCTGGGGCTGCAGCCGACCATGAGCGCTGTATCCACGTCGTCCTGCTGGTCGTTGGCGTGACCGATGCCGTTGCTGTCGGTGGTCTGGTAGATTGGCACCGTGTCGTAATAGCTAGACGACGTGCCGCGGTCGTCGTAGTCGTAGCCGTAGGAGGACTTGCGGGGCGCCATGGAGCCTTCGAGGTATGGCGACGTGCCTAACATCATTCCGCGAGAGAGAGCACCAATAGAGTTTAGCTCACTGACAGCATCCAAGTACAACGAGTTGGAAAGCGATGTTCTACCTGACGAGGGCGCGAACACGTCGCGGTTTTCCTCCAGGGTGTGGTTGAGCGTGTCTGAGAGGCTCGACGGCCCCTCGCTTGGCCCTTCGCTCAGCGTCGACAGCGACGTGATCATGGCGTCCGTGTTCGCCAGGTGCAGGCCGCCCGTGTTGTGGCTGATCATCATTGGATCCTCAAGCTCCAGGTCCGCGATCGCGCGCGTCAGGTCCAGCGCTTCGTAGTGCGTCGACGCCGGCACCAAGTTGGCCGCGCCGGTCTCCGTGCCGTCGTCCGAAAACACGCTCGGCTCGCGGCTCAGGATCTTCTTCTGGCCGATATAGCGCACGCGCATCCACTGGCTGATCGCTGCGAGCAGCGTCGCCTTGGCGATCGGCTTGACGATGAACTCGTCCATGCCGGCGTCGAGACACTTCTTCCGGTCGCCGCTCATGGCGTACGCGGTGAGTCCGATGATCGGGATGCGCGGGATGTTCATCTCCTGCTCAAACTTGCGGATGCTCTGGGTCGCGACGTACCCGTTCATGATCGGCATCTCGCAGTCCATCAGCACCATGTCGTACTTCTCGTGGTGCTCCTTGTACGCGAGGAACGCGTCACGGCCGTTTGTCTCCCATTGCAGCAAGTGGTTCACTTCCATGCAGAAGCACTTGACCACTTCCCAATTAAACTCGTTGTCTTCCACCACAAGGATTCGTGCGTGCTTGGGGATCTGCTCGTTCGAGTTCAGCTCGGCGCCGCTGTCCAGGAGAAGGATGCTCGGGTATTTCTGCGGCTCCCCCAGCGAAATCTCTTCCATGCGTCCAAGCACCACTGTGAAGAAAAACTCAGAGCCCTCTCCAAGCTCGCTGTCGACGTCAATCGTGCCACCCATGAGCTCCACCAGCTGCTTACAGATCGCAAGCCCCAGTCCGGAACCCGTCGGGTTGTTCTTGCGCGTTCGCTCGAGCTTGGTGAACAACGAAAACAGCCGCGACTTTTCCTCGTCATCCATGCCGATGCCCGTGTCTGTGACTTGGAAAAGCAGCTTGATGTGGGACTTTGGTGTGTCTTGCTGAGGCACGGCGCTGCAGTTAATTGTGATCGAGCCTTCGAGCGTAAACTTGATGGCATTCGACAGCAAGTTGAGCAGCACTTGGCGCATCCGGACAACATCACCGACGACGTACTTGGGCACATTCGGTGAGCAGTGCATCGACAACTTGATGTTCTTTTCTCGAGCTTTAAACTTGAAGATCTCGATCGAGTAGTCCAGGAGGTCCTCCATCTTGAACGGCTCGGCTGAAATCTCCATGTGGCCAGCCTCGATCTTGGACAAGTCGAGGATGTCGTTGATGAGGTTGAGCAGGAGCGAGCCCGACACGTAGGCCATGTGCACATAGCGCTCAGGGATCTTGTCGAGCTTCTGCTCGCGAAGCAGCTCCAGCATCCCAAGCACACCGTTTAATGGGGTTCTGTACACGAACAACATCAATCTGTCAGTTGACAACGTTCTAGCACATCCACAGTAGAACAAATACAACGCACCTTAGCTCGTGACTGAAAGACGCCAAGAAGTTCACCTTCGCGGCTTCCATGTGCTTCTTTGCAGTGTAGTCTTGACCGACGCCGATAACACCGCGGATGTTGCCGTGCATGTCCTTCTTACTGGACGCATTCACCAGCAACAGCAACGGTGCCCCCAATATCGTGGTCATCGGTAGTTCCATCTCGCTGACATCGAGACCGATCAGCGCCTGGTTCAGCGAATATTTGACTTGGTACACCGACT
The DNA here is from genome assembly GCA_023333845.1 of Globisporangium polare. Lineage (NCBI taxonomy): Eukaryota > Oomycota > Peronosporomycetes > Pythiales > Pythiaceae > Globisporangium > Globisporangium polare. The sequence continues at coordinate 10,910 of JAASFQ010000636.1, read as the reverse complement.
CGGGCACGATGAAACTGTCGACGAGGTTCAAGCCTGTGACGGCAGCCTTCTTGTAGCCCGTGATCTCTTCGATCTTCTGGTTCCACTCGTTGATGCAGCCGTACGTGTCAACACCGAAGATCGGCGCGTTCGCGGTATCAATCAGTCGCTCGTACTCGTGTTCTTGAGCGATGCGATCCGTGATATCCTGTCCAATGCCCACGACGCCCACAATGTTGCCATGCAGATCGTTACGCGGAGTCGCATTCAGCAAGATCTCGATCTTCGTACCGGGTCGCGTGATCAGAGGGAACTCAAAGTTTGCTGTCTCAATGCCAGCGAGCGCCTTCGAGAACACTTCCGCGACAATGGGGCGGAACTCGGGCGAAATAAATGTCTCGACCAAGTTCTCGCCAATGACTTCGGCCGTCGAGTACTGCGTGATCTGAGCCGCTTTCTTGTTCCAGATGTTGACGCACAAGTTCGAGTCGACGCCAAAGATCGGCGCGTTCGCAGTGTCGATCAAGCGCGTGTACTCCTGGTCCTGTGCGATGCGGTCCGTCAGATCCTGGCCAATGCCCACGACGCCGACAATCTGCCCATGCTGATCAAAGCGAGCGGTCCAGTTGAGCAAGATGTTCACGTTTCGTTCAGTTCGTGTGAGCAACGCCACTTCCGAGTTTGTCGTTTCGTCGCCCTTGAGAGCCTTCGTAAGCACGTTCGCGACTTCTTCACGGTACTCGTCTGCGAGGAAGTTATTCACGAGGTTCTTGCCCAGCACTTCGGCCTTTGAGTACTTCGTGATGTCCGCGGTCTTGCGGTTCCAGATCGTCACGCAGCCGTTCACATCCACGCCAAAGATCGGTGCATTCGCCTTCTCGATAAGCCGCGCATACTCCTGCTCCTGCGCGATTCTGTCGGTGATATCCTGACCAATGCCCACCATGCCGATGACCTTGCCGTGCTCGTTGAAGCGCGGTGTCGCATTCAGCAAGATCTCGACTCGGCGTCCAGCCTTTGTCATCAGCGGGAACTCAAAGTTTGCTGTCTCCGCGCCCACGAGCGCCTTCGAGAGAACAGATCCGACGGCTTCACGGTAGTCCTCTGTAATAAACTTCTCGACCAGGTTCGCCCCCATGACGTCTTCGGTCGTGTACTGCGTGATCTCAGCAGCCTTCTTGTTCCAGATGTTCACGAGTCCGTCTTCGTCGACACCGAAAATCGGTGCGTTTGCTGTATCAATAAGGCGCGCGTACTCCTGTTCTTGCGCGATGCGGTCCGTGATGTCTTGCCCAATGCCGACGACACCGACGATCTCGCCAAGCTCGTTGTACCGCGGTGTCGCATTCAACAAGATCTCCACGCGACGTCCAGACCGAGTGATGAGCGGGAAGTTGAAGTTGGCAGTCTGCATGCCATTCATCGCCTGCGAGAGCACGAGTCCGACAGGATTGCGGTATCCCTCCGAGATGAATTCTTGCACCAGGTCCTTCCCGAGAACGAACTGCGTCGGGTACTGCGTGATTTCGGCGGCTTTCTTGTTCCAGATGTTCACGAGGCCGTTCATGTCGACGCCAAAGATCGGCGCGTTCGCGGTATCAATCAAACGGCTGTACTCTTGTTCTTGGGCGATGCGGACCGTGATGTCCTGTCCAATGCCGACCACGCCGATGACCTCTCCCTTCTCGTCGTAGCGCGTCGTCGCGTTCAGCAAAATCTCCACGCGGCGGCCCGTGTTCGTGATCAGTGGGAACTCAAAGTTGGCCGTCTCGTTTCCCTCGAGCGCTTTTACGAGCACGTCCCTGACGCCGACCTTGTAGTCCTGCGGAATGAACTCGTCGACCAAGTTCTCACCAATCACGTCGCGCGCAGAGTACTCGGTGATCAGCACGGCCTTGCGGTTCCAGATGTTCACGCGGCCTTCGATATCGACACCGAAAATCGGTGCGTTCGCTGTGTCGATCAAGCGAATATACTCCTGCTCCTGTGCGCGGCGGTCAGTGACGTCCTGGCCGATGCCCACGACGCCCGTGATGTTCCCGCTGTGGTCGTAACGTGGGGTAGCGTTCAGTAAAATCTCCAGCCGTCGTCCGCTCTTTGTGATCAGCGGGAACTCAAAGTTCGCCGTCTCTGTACCCTGCAGCGCCTTGGACAGCACCTGTACGACAGCGCTGCGGAACTCGTCGTGGATGTATCTGACCAGCTCCTCGCCGATCGCGTCCTCATTCGTGTACTCGGTGATCGTCGCAGCCTTCTTGTTCCAGATCGTCACGCGGTAGTCCTTGTCAACACCAAAGATCGGCGCGTTCGCCGTGTCGATGAGCCGACTATACTCCTGCTCCTGCGCGCGACGATCCGTGATATCCTGGCCAATACCGACGACGCCCGAGATCTGCCCCAGGTGGTCGTAGCGTGGCGTAGCGTTCAGCAAGATCTCAACGCTGCGTCCATCCTTTGTCTTCATCGGGAACTCAAAGTTTGCGGTCTCGACCCCCAGGAACGCCTTCTGGAACACGGCCGCGACCGCCGACTGGTAGTCCTCCGAGATGAGTCGCGACACGAGGTCCTCGCCCATGACCTCATCGGGCTCGTACTCGCTGATGGCGGCGGCTTTCTTGTTGAAGATCACGACGCGGCCCTCCGTGTCGACGCCAAAGATCGGCGCGTTCGCCGAGTCGATAAGCGTCTGGTACTCCATCTCTTTGGCGTTGCGTTCCGTCACGTCCTGGCCGATCGCGACGACGCCGATGACCGAGCCGGAGTCTCCGATCTGCGGCGTGAGGCAGAGCATGATCTCGACCCGCGAACCCGTGGACGTGACGAGCGGCAGCTCAAAGTCCCTTCCAGGTACGCCCGTGCTCAGCGTGAGCTTGATCGCGTCGGCGACGAGCGGACGCGATTCTTCGTAGACCAAATCGAGCAGCGGTATGCCCATGACGGCCTCGAGCGTGTAGCCCGTGAGCGACGCGGCCTTGGCGTTCCAGACCGTGACTTTCCCCTCGTGGTCGAGCTCGATGATCGGCGCGTTCGCCTGCATGATCACGCGCGCGTACTGCTTCTCGTGCACGCGCCACTCGGTCACGTCCTGGCCGATCGCGAGCAGCCCCAATACATTACCGTCCTCGTCCATGTCAGCCGTGAAGTTCGTGAGCACCTGCACGTTGCGGCCGGCCGTGGCGGTCTTGAGCGGGATGCACACGTCGCGCACGGTCTTGCCCGGGTTGCGCAGCACGGCGTCGATCATCTCCTTGGCGGACCAGGCCGTGGCCTCGAAGATGAACTCCTGGAACGGGCGGCCGAGCGCCTCGCTGGGCTTCGTGCTCGTGATCGACATCATCTTCTTATTCCAGAGCGTGACGCGCCCGTCGGGCGAGAGGCCGATCACGGGCGCGTTCGCCTCGTCCAGCACGCGGAAGAAGCGCCCGTACTGCGCGCGGAAATGCGCGCACGACGAGGAAGATTCGAGAGTGACGCTCGGCAGCCGCTTCAACACGCCCCCGCCGCGCGCATGAGTTACGCTGGTTACGGTTGTTGCACCCGCGCTTGCTTGTGTGGTTGTTGCTGCGCTTGCTCGTGTGGTTGTTGCTGCGCTTGCGCTGCTGTTGCCGCTGTTCCTGCTGTTGCGCTCGCTGGTGCGGCGGTCGCTCGCGCGCTTCTCCCTTCGGTTCGCACCGGCCATCGTGTTGTGTCTTGTGCGCTTGCTTGCTTGCGTGCGCCTCTCTCTCTCTCTCGTCAGCTGGCGGTCAATCAATGGAGGTCGGAGTCAGCAAGAGCGCGCTTGGACGGCGATCCCCACACGAACGAGCAAGTCAAGCGGCTGCGCGCTTTGCTTGATTTGCGGTTGCTTTTCTTTCGATTTTTTTGGGTTGCGGTTGCTTGTTCTCCCCACAAAACAAGCAACAAACAGACGAGCGAGCGAGCACACGCGCACTTGCTTGCTTGTGTAGCCAAACACGCAAACCGTCGAAGAAACGCCGCGGTCGCTTGCTCACGCACTCACAAGCGTCCGAGGAAAGGTGGAGGACGAGTCCGTCGGTCGGGCCTTGCTGCTTTGCTTTCGGTCGCGTCCAATTCGCGAGTGAGGGCTTGCGCGCTCGTTGTTTCTTGTTTGTTGCTGCCGGGCACTCGTGCGCCACCTGTTTGGTTTGCGACTGCTGCTGCTGTTGGTTGTTCTGTAGCGAGCGCCGCAACAACAAGAGGAGCGCAAGCCGTACTGTATCCGGCGAGAGAGAGGGATGGCGAGGAGAAGAAAGACCAGCTGCTTCTGGTTGACTCGCCGTTGGGCCGCAATCAATAGGGGAGGGGAGGCCAGATTCGCGAGTCAAGTCAGTCAGTCACGCGTGAGTCAAGTGCAAAAACGACCATGTAGACAGATATACTACGTTTCGAATTGAACAATCTGAAACAGCCTTGTGGTCCTGCCATCCTCATGTCGTTGTTGTAATCTCGGTCTGCTTTCTTGGCATCTGCTTCGGACAAGCCTGCTGCTGTTTGTATTTGGCAATCTAATTCAGCCGTGCGGTCGCGCTCGTTTCTTTGACGATCCAAAAAAGGGCATCTTCGGATGGATCCTGCGGTCCGAAATGGCGGCGCGGCTCAAAAGCGCAAATCAAGTCAACACAGCAGGGGGAGGCACATTTTGCGAAATTTGTCAGGGAGGACACCGCAAGAGGCAGCAGAAGAGGAACTCTCTATCAGTATCATCAGCGCCACAAGCCACAGCAAGGTCCGCCATACCACCGCAATGTCGGTGTCCTGCAGCGCCCGCCTGTCTTGCGTTGACAAGCGCGCGTGTTCAAATCGCAACAAGCAAGCAATCGCAGCGCTTGTTGTTGCTTGATTTGCTGGGATTCTTCTTGTTGAACGAGAGGAGCTCCTCGCGGTGAGGTCAGGTCAGGAGAGACGAGTGTTCGACGTCCTCTCGTGCCCAAAGGGGCGCGCGTGCTTGCCGTCATCGCAGGCATTTTGAGCAAGCAACCGTTTTGCCAGGCGCATTCATTTGGATCCGCTCGCTGGATGTGCGCGTTAAACCGCAAGTTGGATAGGCGTCATATGACCATGCGGCTGGAGTCGAGCCACACAAGCAACAAGAAAAGCAAACCTCTCACAATGGCGTCCAGATCTGGGCTCACCGCAAACTGACTGGCGCAGGCGTGGGACAGCGAGCCCCATCGCGTAAAAGTGATGCTCGCACGAACAACTGTCGCTAACGCCGGTGATATACCCAGACACTCGAGGCAGGTAAGCACTCCCGGCAATATGAGAGCAGCAGAGTTCTAATTGACTGCTTACAGCAGTGCCATTCATTCCCATTCGACCTGTTGTTGCCTTCGTTCGTTCTCGTGGCGCTCCGAGATCCAAACCCTCTCTCTCATTTTACCAGACGAGCCATGTGCTGCTGGTGGGATGGATGGGTGGAGGAGGAGGGACGAGGTTATAAAATGGAACTCTGGCCGCGCGCTCACTCCAGTTTACATCAAGCTTTCTTGCCTTCCTTTTGTGAAAGACACGTCAGCAGCTTGTTGGGGTTGCCACCAGAGTGAGTCAGAGGAAGCAATCCCGATCTCGAATAGGGCGGGCAACTCACGCACTGCTGGCCACTGACGATGCCCAAGTCCACCCCTCGCGCGCTATTGTTCCAGTTGCCCCTTATGCGCGCGTATGAAGACTGCTTGGTCTCCCCTCCACGAGGCCAACGCACGCGAGCGAGCATGACGTTGTGTCCAGTTCAGCTGGCAGGGCGTCGGGAGGTTGTTGGCTCGAAGCCTTTATACACACAAACTGCACTCTGTCGCACCGTTCGTCCGAGAAGCTGCTCCATGACTTCTTAGCGAGCCGGGCGGACTTGGAGGGTGGCGATTACGACCAACTGAACGGATGAAGGACAGGTGCTGGCCTTCTCGCTTCAATATCGGCTTGGTCTCTTTGTGTGGCTCTGCTTTCTCCTTCTTCTTCGATTTAATTCTCCCTCTCGAACCCAGTGAAACGCTGTCTGCGGACGAAGCTTTCTGGTTCGTACAGTGTAATGCCAGTAGGCCGCTCTCCTCTGAACCCACTCACTTGCGGCTTTCGAAGAGCTCCGGTGGACACAAGAAAGGGGTCGGGAAGCTGCACCCAGGCATGCAACTCGCTGAGCTGTCCTGTGTGCGGCTCACCCGGATGTCCGCCGGGCTGAAACTTTGAAACTTTGCTTCTCTTTGAGATAAAGGCGATTGCACAACGAGGTCGTCTGCCATGGCCGGACTCACGACGTTGACAACCACCCCGAGAGAGAATGAAGCAAGAAGAGGCCAGCATTGATCCTTCCAGTCCTTGTGCCGAGTGCTGGGTGCGACTTGCCACACCTTCGCCTTCGCTTTCCCCACGACCGCAGACTTCTTCACCTTTTTTACCTTGCCTCAAGTTCGAGAATCAGCACCAAAGCACAGAAACAAAACATGCACAACATGAAAGACAGGGGAGGGGCGTTGCTTGAATTCTTTGATTCCTCTTTTCTCGTTTTTCAAACTTGTTGTTCGTCCGTCGCCTGATAAAGCCGTAATATAAGCGACCTCGCTCGCTTGTCCGTCGCCCTCACTCACATACGCGCAAACACACAACGCAAAACCGCAAACCAGCAGCCCCAACAACAACACTGTTGCTGTTGTGTTCGCTTGCGGATTGCTTGCTGCCTGCTTGTTTTCTTGCTCATTTGTTTGTTTTTTCTTCTCTTGTTTGCTTGCTTGGTTTCCTTGTTGTTGGTTGTCTGCTTTGCTTGTTCTAACAGCAGCCGCCGCTGGACTTCTCCGGTTTCGCGCCACCCAGCTTCGGTCCGTGATTGCGCGTCGGCCGCGTGTTGTTGAGCAGCGTCGGGTTCTCCAGGATCTAAAGTATTGTGCACACACAAACGAACAAACTTGCGTTAGCAAGTTGCACACAAACAACCGAGTGTTGTGCACATGAGCAAGCATGCGCACCTTTTGCACAACTTCGTTGAACACTTGCTGGATGCCGATCTTGGTCTTCGCACTGCTCTCGACGAAGAGCATGCCCTTCGAGCGGGCCCAGTCCTCCGCTTCGCGGCGGCTCACTACGCGCTCCTATACATTATAAACGCACCACAAGCGCTCAAAGCGAGTGAGTGGATTGGTCTTGTGATTGCAGACGATTTCCATTGCGTCTCCGTCAAGGCGTTCGCAGAGCAAATGGATACTAAACAATAGCAATAGGCAGTTGGAACGCACCTTGTCGATCTTGTTGCCGACGAGAAGCTTCACGACGTCTCTTCCGCCCGCGGGGCTGTACACTTCGACCTCCTGGAGCCACAGGTCCAGGTTCTCAAACGTGTCCCGTCGCGCCACATCGTACACTGTTCATTACAAGCAGAGGGCACGTCAGCCGCATGTTGTTCGCTTCGTCATTGAACCGGGCCACGCATGGAGCACTAGAAAAGCAATGCGATCCTGCTTCATACCCAGCACGATACCCTGCGCGCCTCTGTAGTAGGAGCTCGTGAGCGTGCGGAAGCGCTCCTGGCCGGCCGTGTCCCAGATCGTCATCTTGATGCGCTTGCCGTCCACCTGCATCATCTTGACCTTGAAGTCCACGCCGATGGTGCTCTGCAGGTTGTCGTCGAACGTGTCGTCTGTGAAGCGGAGCAGCATACTATAGAGCCACACAAGTACACATGTGCCAGACGCACAAACAAGACTTGTGAGTGCGCGAGATCCACACACGCCACTTGACGCAACAGCAACAACAACAGCAAGAGCGGCAGCTGACCTGCTTTTGCCGACGCCGGCGTCTCCGATCAACAGGAGCTTGAACAAGTGGTCATAGCCGTCCATGCTACATAACAACAAACAGCACAAGAGCACGCCGCGCGTTAAACAACAGCTGTGAATAAACACAGCTAGCAGCCAAACAAGTGCGGTACCACCCGCCCGCTTGCTTGTGCATCGCGCAAGCTTGCTCGCTGGGTTGCTTGCGCCACAGGGAGAAGCCGAGTTGCGCACCTGACTTGACTTGACTTGTCTTGTGTGTGTGTGTGTGTGTGTGTGTTGTGCTTGCGTGGATCAACTGGTAGACGCGATGGACAGAGAGGCAGAGCACGTGGTGCTTGTGCTTGCTTGCGTGAGACTTGCGCGCTCGTGGGAGCCCTGTTTTGACCTTCTCTTTGCTTTTGGTAAAAGCGCAAGCAACGCGCGGAAGAACAAGTTCCTTCCCTTAAGTGGGTTCCTTAAAAGAAAGCGCATCCGCTCCGTAAACCTCTTTCACTTGCTGACAATTGCGCTTGCTCTGGAAAAAGACACCGACATCCTTTTCACAGGTGAAATGTCTAAGTGATATTGCGACTCTAACCAACAATAAAACGCGGACATTTGGACACAGACGCACAAGCGTCTGAAGTAACAACCACTCGTTGAATCGCGCGCGTGACAGCGTGTGCATGGGCAACAAACTGACAAACAGAAGAGACCCGTGAGGATGGCCAAACGCGATCTTGAGGGCGGTTTGTTGTCCCAATATGCTGCTGCTGCCTGTGACGACCGAAGGCGGACAAATGCGAACGACTATCTATACCTATCAGTATTAGGACGACTGCAGGAGCGTCTTCACTCGCTGCATCACGACCTCGAAGGTGCCGGACGAGCGGTCTTTCAGGCCGATGGCGGCGAGCACAGGCAGCCCACGCGGAGCTCTACAGCAGCAGCAGGCGGACAGAACAACGTTACGCGAATTGAGACAACGCACAGCCAGTAGCGGTGCAAATGCAGCGACAGAGAGCGCGTGCGTGTTTCGTACCCAAAGTGCTCGAGGAACTGGCGCGCGTACACGAGCAGCAGCGGGTCGTCGCGCCTTCCGAGCCGCACGTGGATGTCCGGCTGGAACTTGCCGCTGATCGTGTCCTTCTGGTGCGCCTCAATCTGTAATTAATTTGCGCATTACGCACCACACGCACACACACACACACAAGCAGAGCGACATGAGTCACGAGCGCCATACGACACGTTGTAGCAGCACGCACCAGTGTGCCGAACGTGCCCACTTGGGTCACGGCGATGAACACGCGGTCGGCGAAGACCGTGACGGCGATGTCCGTCGCGACGCCATTGATCGCCTGTAGCGACGACAGCAGCATGGACATGTCAAAACAGGAGGTTCATGGCCTCAAGCAGCAGCATAGTCCTCCTGAGCGTCCAATCGCACCTCGCGCAGCTTGTGCGTGCGCAGCTCCGTCGTCGTGGGCGCGTCGGCTTCCATTGTTGCTTTGGAAATGGAAATTCGTAAAGATCCGGGATGTCACCCTCTTAAGTGCGAGAACGCTGCTTGCCCTCGGAAGTACGAACGAGCTCCATTCAAGTCCGCTTATAAGAGTCAGCCCTCTCGAATTCATGACGGACAACGTACTCTCGGCTGCTCGGCTCTGGCGGTCGCGCTACAGCAATGCGACGCCGATCCCTTCTCCACTCTGGATGTCAGATTGCTTCACGTTAAGTTACTCCCAGACCTCCAACGCACTTGTCGACTGAGTAAATCGACAGTCTCCTACGAAGTCTGGATGCGCAGCGCCGCCCTGAGCAGCTTCTCGGGCGGTGTGTCGCTCTCGCGCGGGTACGCGGGGGTCTTTGCGCGGAAGTTGTCGGCCGCCTGGCGCCTCGCCGCGGACTCTTTCTCCCTGCAGAGCGTCTGCTGCACGCGCTCCAGAGCCGCTTTCTTGAGGTCCTTGGGCTTGGGCACTCTCCCCATTTGCACGTCCACCTTGAGCTCCTGCGTGGCGACTGGCAGCTGCTTCTTGAGATACAACTTGCCGTCTTTCGTCTCGAGCCACTCGCTCGCAGCACGTGAGGCGCTCTGTGCTGCAGTGGCAATGTACGCGTCCTCGACGCTCTGGCGGTGGCGCTCGGCCTGCTGTAGCGCGTCGTTCCAGAACTGATCCGCCTTGTCGAGTAGGACATTTGTGCTCCCGAGCGCCGCCTGGAGCTGTAGCCTCTGCTGTGCACGCGTCTCGGCCTGTTCGACACTGCGAAAGCGCCGGAGCACCTGCAGCTTCATGCGGATGTTGCACTTGCGGTCCACGCTGCGCAGCAAGTTGAACGCGGTGGTCGTCTTCATGCTGGGCTTGTGCGAGAGCTGCCGCTTGGCGATGTCCAGAGGCTGTTAGTAGGAGTGGCACAAGGTCACGGAGAAAGCCACTCGAGTTAGCCTGTAGGCTTTTACTCCTTCAACAACACCAATAGAGACAGATCTCGGCACCTTCTCGCGCTTGTAGTTCTCGGCGAAGATCGCGGCCACGCCGGCGTCCGTCTCCTTGAGGAAGAAGCGCAGCAGCAGCGTGTGCGACTCGCGCGCGCACCAGTGGAGCACGTTGTCCCCGTGTGCGTCCTGGAGAGAGACGTCGCTGTCCGCGTGGACGAGCAGGCGGACGACCTCGAGGCGCTGGCTCATCATGCCCTAAGTAGCAACGAGGGCTCCGATCACTCAGACATTCAATTGCCGAATAAGAACAGACAACATACTGTTACCTCTGAGCTCCGACAAGCTGCGATCAGTGGCGTCGTCTTGCTGCCGAATGTGTCGGTGTTGTTGATGAATTTACGGCACGTCTCACTAGGGAATCGCGACTGCAGGACGCGGAGGAGGAGCGCGACGATCTCCAGTGCGCCGTGTGTCGCTGCTTTATGGAGCAGCGTGACGCCACCACCGCCGACACTAATACCCTCCCATCGACAGAATAGCCGCTGAGGCTCGCTCTCAATAAACTCCTTTACGAAACCCGCATCGTGAGCTGCGATGGCGTCCCACACAGCCGAGTGGCCTGCTGGAAGGGGTTGAGTTGCTGGTGAAAGCTCCTGTTGCGGAGGCTCTTGCCGAGTGTCAGACGCTTCCTGCCTCCGCTGCTGCTGGGTCCAGAAGCGCTCGCTCTGCTCCTTGACTCGCAGCGCCTTCTG
>JAASFQ010000635.1:0-17331 GCA_023333845.1 Globisporangium polare | reverse complement strand
TGGACGTCACGCAGAGCGCCGAGAAGCTCCAGATCGCGACGCTCGGCAACGGCAACTTCTTTGGCGAGATGTCGCTACTTCGTGATGAACCGCGCCAGGCTGATGTGATCGCGAACGGCGTGCTCGAGTGCCTCTCGCTCAACCAGGCGAAGTTCGTGGAGCTCCTGGGTCCGCTTCAGGAGATTCTGAGCAGAGAAGCCGACGAGCGCAAGCTCGCGTTGAAGCAAGCTGAAGAGATTTCCATGAGCGACCTGGAGCTGATGGGTATGTTGGGTTCCGGAACCTTCGGTCGTGTGAAGCTGGTGCGTCACAGACTTACAGGCACTCCGTACGCCCTGAAAGTGATCAGCAAAGCAGTAATCGTGGAGCTCAAGCAGCAACAGAACGTCCTAAACGAGAAGAACGTCATGGCGATATGCGACCACCCGTTTATTCTGAAGCTACACCAGACGTACAACGACTGGGACAATCTTTACTTCCTCCTCGACTTTGTCCAAGGCGGTGAGCTGTACTCGTACTTGCATTGCTCCCCGAACTCGCCCAGACTGCTTGAGAACGACCACGCGCGGTTCTTTGCGAGCAATGTACTGATGGCGATCGAGTACCTGCACGACCGCGACATCGTGTACCGTGACTTGAAACCCGAGAACCTGCTGCTCGACGCCGACGGATACCTGAAAGTGATCGATTTCGGATTTGCGAAGGTCGTGGAAGATCGCACGTACACGCTGTGTGGCACGCCGGAGTACTTGGCACCGGAGGTGATCCTGGGCACGGGCTACAACAGAGGCGTGGACTACTGGGGTCTCGGCATCCTGGTGTACGAGATGGTCGTCGGCCATTCCCCGTTTGTGCCTTGGCAGGACTTGGATGGTACGCAGCTTTATCGAAACATCGTGACGGAGGACATCACTTTTCCGGAGTGGGTGAGCGATGAGTGCCAGGATTTCATCTGGAAGCTGCTGGAGAAAGACGTGACGAGGCGGCTTGGGCTGACGCACGGTGGAACAAGTGCGGTGCGCTCACACCCGTGGTTCGACGGCTTGGACTGGGACAACGTGTACAGGAAAGCAGAGCCCGCGCCGTACAGACCTCGTCTGATGGACCCACTGGACACCTCCAAGTTCGATGCGATTGGTGCCTGGGAGGACGACCACATCGATCTGCCATACGTAGACGACAGCAGCGATTGGGACGCCGACTTCTAGCCAGATGGAGAAGGATCAAGAGATAAGACAAAGCTATAGAGTCGCAAAATGTGGATACCGGCATGTATTTTGATGAACACCATGAACAGCGGCGCTACTCCTTCTTGGTCTTCTTGGCGCGCACTTTCTTCTTCAGCGGCTTCTTCATCGAGAGCGGGTTGGGGCCCTTCGCGCGCACCTTCTTGAGCCTTCTTCGCTCCTCCTCGTCTTCATCTTTATCCTTATCGTCTGCAGCCACGTGCTCCAGCTTGCGCTTCTCGTTCACGTCGAGCTTGGCTCTGTTGACCTTCTCCTCCTGGCGCACGATCGCCAGCGTGGCTCTCGAAATGTCTTCGAAGACCAGCACGGAGCGGTTGAGGTAGAAAAGCGGCACGCCCGGGATGGCGCGCAGCTCCTTGCGCAGCTCCACCTCCTGGGTCGCGACCAAGAACTTGCGGTCGTTGCGCTCGCCGATGATGTTGCGGATCACGGCCGTGACGTCCACGGGCGCAGCGCTGTCAGCCGACGCAACAGGAACATCGTCTTCCACGACAGTGAACGACTGAGCGACCTCAAAGGCCGGACGCATGGCGTCGCCGAGCAGCTCGAGCTCCTTGAGCGCCGCCGCCGGGATGAAGTACTGCACCTCGTGCGGCTTGACCTGCAGGAACTTGGGCAGGCGCTCGTGGATGTCCACCTTCATTTGCATGCACATGGCGATGAAGTTGCCGTCGAGCAGCAGCTTGTAGGGCGGCTTGATGCCACAGAGGAAGTGGAACTGGCGCAGCGCCTTGCGGATGCCCTTGGCGCGGAGGTAGCGCATGCTGTTGCTCTCCGGTGCTCTTGCTTCTTCTGGCTGTGGCGTGCTTGACTGTGAATAGGAATGGCAACGCTTGGCTCAAAAGAACCAGTACGAAATGTGCCTTTTAGTGTGGTCCACGTTAAATGAGCTTCTCACTCGCATGACGTCACTTGATTGGCTATAAAAACAACTTCCGGAATGATTGATTGTCAACATCCCTCACACGTCACAGGTTCTCGATTTGGCAGCGTTGACCCAGCAAAGCACAGGCGCTCGACAGCTCGACGGCGCCGATACACCAACCACCTCGCTACGATTCCATTGCGCCACGTTCTGCCTGCACTCCTGCAGTGCTCGCCCGATGGAGCTCGTGATGCGCTTAAAGTGAGGTTGTCGTCCAAATCCCCACATGGCTACACTCGCGTTACGCTTCTCACACGTCACATATGAGCGTTTCAACGTGCTGGCGCGAATTCGAAAGTGAAAAGTGGGCATCACCACCGCCTCCAGCGACGCTTCGTTTGGCAGAATGAACCGCATCGCAGCGAGTCTCGAAGGCGGCGGAGACCCGAGCGGCAGCTCCACGGCGGCGCTGCAGCTGCTGCTCGTGAGCTCCAAGCTCGCGTCCTGGGTGCACGCGCCGTCGCACGCGAGTCTGCCTAGCGATCTTCAGTATGGCCCCGTGCTGCTGCTGCATAGAGCCACAGAGAACGCCGACTCGCCGCACATCAGGTGAGTATCAGTGGCTCCTGGGTTTTATGCATCCGTGTATAGGATTCTCCTGCTAACCAGAGCGCAATTGTGCTGCGTGCTTAGCTCGCGCCTCTTGGACGACACGCTAGTCTTCCTGACCTACGGCGTCAACTACCTGAGTGGCCATGGCGATCGTGCGCTCTCACTCACTCGTCTTGAGAGCTTTCGCACGCAGCGAGCAATAGATCGAGCGAACTTGCACACGCACGCACAGCGCATTCAAACGCAGTTCCGGTGCCAACGGTTCGGCACCCATCGCCTCGCATCTCTCGAGTTTGCAACGCACGAGTCGCTCGTCCCCGAGGTCCAGGAGCGCATGCGTCTGGAGCCACCCACGTCCAGTGATCTCACGACTGCGGCTGTGGCGGTGGACAATGAGGAGCTCCAAGTACAGATCGAAAAGTACGCAACCGAGCTGCACGCGCGCGTCGAGGCTCGCAAGCACGCAGCCGAGTTGCAGCACCAGCGGCTGCAGAAGGAGCACCGCGAGCAAGAGGATCTGAAGAAGAAGCAGTTCTACCAGAAGCGCCGCCGCCACGAGAACGCCTGTCGCCGGTGGAACTACTTCACGGGCCGCCTGCTGCGAGTGCACCGCGACGAGAACCACCAGGAGATCCAGTCGCGCGTGGAAGCAAGACGCCGCACGATCTTGCCCACAGACCAGCAATCGCCAACAGCGATCACCAGGACCAACACGCTTAAGCGAGTGGGATCGTCTTCCCGCCAGGTGATGCTCACGACACCCAGCGCGCATCACGCCGCTGGAGCCAAGAAGAACCGGGTCAAACCGGCATTTCGACGCACGGCGTCGTCGACACTCATGAAGAACGCCTTGCACCGCAACTTCATCCGCCAGTTTGTCGCCAAGGCCATCGCTCGGGGACTCAGCAGAGTGTTGTGCGAGTCCAACATGGGCATTACACCAAGAGACAAAGCCCAGCCAGCACCAGCACAACAGCCTGAGCCCACGAAGAGCTCCGACCGCGTCCTGCGTCTGGGCATCTTGCTCTGCGACGTGCACTTTGGCCCCAAGTACATGGGTCTCTACCAGCGCTTCCTTGAGCGCGCAGCCCGTGAAAAAGGCTTTGCAGCCATCGAGTGGCAGAACTTCGACTGCGTCAAGTCGCAGTTCCCCACACGCGCTCTGCAGCGTGTTGTGCACGGCTTTCTCGTCGCCGGTGGACCAAACAATGGCGCGAACCAGACCCATGTCGTGACTGGTAATGGTAATGGTGCGGATGCTGATCGCCCCGACACCTCGGAGAGCACCACAAGCTCCGAGGACAACTACAGAGCTACAAGCAAGAAGAGCGCCGGTCCGTGGCGCAAGAACCTCCAGAAGGTGCTCCGGCAAATCTACAGCGACAAGCGCGCTCTTCTGGGTGGCCTGGGGCTCGGCCACGTCGTGCTGGCCGAAGCGCTAGGCGCCAAGTGTGACCACCGCGACTGGGAAGACGGCTGGAGCGTGCTCGACCCCAAGCTCTTTGACTTGAAGGTACTCGAGAAGGCTACCAGTACTAACAACAGCGGCTCTGCTGGAAGAAGTCGGAGCAGCACCAGCAGCTCCAGGTACGTGGGCATCAAATACCTCCATGGCGAATTCGTGCAGTCGATGGACTTTGCGCCGCGCGGGATGAGAAGCTGGCGCAGCCTGGATCAGAGCTTTATCTCGTGCTTCAAGGACAAGTGGGCGCTCTCGTTCGACGGCTTCCCCGAGTGCGGTACCTTTGTGTTCGAGACAATGGGCGAGCTCTACGACCGCGAGAAGGCGGCGGCCGCGATTGCTGTGACTCAACATCAGCAGGACCAGCGGTCGATGGCTCTACGAAGGGCCTCAATCGATGAGGACGACACATTCGAGCCCTTACCATCATCATCAAGAGCCTATGGCCTCGGGGTCATGGCGACGCAACAGAAACCACAACACCCGCCAGCGAGGCGAGCCGGCGTCATCGAGACGGTGCTGACGCTCGAGGAGAAGAAGAAGCTGCTGGACGTCACGGACATCTCACAGGCCGTGGCGCACGCGCTCGTGGACCACTTCCAGGCAGCGATGGTTGGGGATATAGCGCCAGCCCTTAGTACTGCCACTGCTTCAACAGCTGGAGCCACCGAAGTGGCAGCGGCAGTAAACCCAATCGACTGCGTCGACATTGAAGAGTCCATTCGGTTGACGGTAGCAGCGGCTGTACCTAGGGACGGTGTGACGGCCATTTGTCTGCGCGTTCGGAGCACTTTGGACGGTCATTTGGTGGTGCTGGGCGCCCAATTGGATGCGTTCGTGCGCACCCACGAGCGCCGAGTGCGTGAGAAGAGGCGCCCATCGTCCGTGCTGCAGCTCCACTCAAGTCTCAATGGGTTTGCGCGCAAGAACAGCAGTAGCAATGCAGGCGAGGACGAGACGCTGCTGTTGTCGCTCTACACGCTACGCGACCAGAAGCTCGTGCTGCTCGACGACAATGCCAGTCCACTGTCGCTTTCTAGCAACAGCAAGACAACTGTGGGAGGCAAGCAGCGGACTATTGGCCATCTGGCGATCCAGTTGCCAACGCTGAACCCAAGCAGTAGCGCCACGGCGACATTTGAAGGGGTCACCGTGCCTGCGCCTCTTGTTAATGGTGCCAGTAGCGCCACCATCGACCCGTCTCAGATCAGCCGCAAGCGTCCACCTCAGGTGGTCAAGCGTGTGAAAAGCTCCGCTATTGGCGTACTGACTCTATCTGAAGCGCTCTCTCGCTTCCAGAGCGAGTTTGTAGCACCAGCCAGCACACGAGCGAACGCCAACCACACAATAGTGGGAAACAACAATAGCCAGAGACAGCTTCAGCTTCAGACCTCAAAGGCACATCCTCCGAATGTGATCATCCAGTTCGCAGACGAAGAGGTCAGCGGCAGTGGCTCCTACCAGCTGCAGCGCAAGAGCAACGCTGAACTGCGGCAGCTCTGGGTGCGGCTTGTGGCCGCGCTGCGCGTGGGCGAGGTCGCGGATGACCGCGTGTCCATCCTCTCGCGACAGATTTGCGTCCTCGACTTCTTTCGAAAGCGCCAGCCGCTCTGGACGCTCATCAAGGACTGCCGGCGCTCCGCTGTGCTCGCCCCGCGACACCACGTGAAGCGCGTGAGCTGGTACGCGCGGTACGCCGACACGCTCCTCTTCGACCAGGAGATGCTGCTGAGCAGCTCGGCCAAGGAGAACGAAGCGCTGTTCCAGCAGGCGCGGTACTATGGGCTCAAGGTGTTTGTGGCTCGCGAGGAGAAGGCCAACGCGGCTGCTGGGGATCGTGATAGTACCAGCAACAGCAGTACGAGGAGCCTGGACGGCAGCCGGAAGCGCAGCAGCAAGCGCATGGCTAGCTTGACGCAGAAGCCGCAGCGCCAGAGCACGTTCAGTGGCGCCGGGATCCTCGCCAAGGCCGCGGCAGACAAGGAGCGAGAGGTGGACAAGGACCTGCAGATCGTCGAGATCCTGCTGCTGCAGCTGACGGGCATCGACGGCGTGCTCACACCCACGCCCGAGATCGCGGTCGAGGCCACACACAAGCTGCGCTCGAAGAGCCCGATCATGAACCAGGTCGAGCAGCTTTTCCGCACGTGGCAGGTCAAGGGAGGCAGCAGCAAGAGCGTCGTCGTGCTCCCCAAGCGCCACTCGTTGCGCAACGCTGGCAATGCGGACGATCAACTGGAGGAGGAGAACGAGGACTTCATGGGTGATGGTGCTCTCGATAGAGACGACGACTGTCTTGCGCTGGACGACAGGGAGATCGCGCTCGAGATGACGCGGCAGTACGCTGAGCACGGTGTCCGACGGCCACCGTCATCGTCCTACGTGCCGCTGCGTCCACTGCAGCCCAAGCGGGGCGACCAAGTGCTCGGACCTCAGCAGCGACAGCGCTCGTTCCCAGGTGGCACTGTTATTGGTGGTGGTGAGAGTCCTGGGACCCGACTGCGCTCCATTGGCACATTCCGTACAGCGTTCCAGCGGAGTCAAACGGTGCGGTCGCCACCGCATCTCGAAGGCACGCATATCACGCAGTCACTGGATGACGACCGCATGGCCACACGACCTGCCGAGTCGGCCTCGAGCCTGAGCGACATGCTGCAGGTGACGACGGCGCAGAGCCCACGCGTAAAGCGGCTGAACCAACAGCCGAGCCAGCTGCACCGATAGGCTCGGAGCTCCAGCGCAATCACAGTGAACAGCCCGAGTCGCAGTGTTTGACCCCGAGAGTTCTGTGTGGGCACCTGATTTTGCAAACAACCCGACCGTCCGTCCAACGGAGCGAAATAATGGGCAGCGGTCGCTTTTGAATCTCTGGAGAAGGGATCGAAGTGCGCTGCTGATCACTTGCGCTCCGACTGCTTCTTGCTTTCTTGACGGGAGGCATTTCGTACCAACCAGCGAGCTCTCGCACACGAGGGGGCTGCTGCTGTTATGTGGCGTCATGAAGGGCTTTGAGCATGTGGCGGTGGCGCTTCTGCGGGCAGCAGCTCCGGCGATCGACTTGGCGGCTCCTGTCAGCAGCCGCGCCGCCTTCTTGTTGAGCTCGTCAGGCGCTCGGTGTGTGCAATCGGCGTGGTCTTGAGAAAGAGAGTTCCGCCACATCAGATTTCCAAAATGGTCGAAAACGCTTTTTGCGTCCAAAAGGCTGGCTTTTGTGAAATAAACTCCGAGATGGGATGCTAAAAAAGCAGACGCGAGCTTCACTTCATGCTGAAAAATGGTCGAAAGTCCGCAGCATATAACTTCGTGGAGGCAACCGAGTCAGTCTGGAACCGGCCGTCGGACAAGCATGCGACGCGCGAGCAGGTGACAGCGAGACGGGCCACGTCGAAGATTCAAAATGGCTTGTCTCTGTCCCCATTTCCAAGTGCAGCACTTCGTGGCCAACTGCTGAGACCATCGAAGCAGGGCAGGGCGGCGCTGCACTCTCACGCTCTGTAAACATCGGCACGGCGCTCCTCGTCGCTCGGGCAACTGGCCAAACTGACCAGCGCCCCACCCCCACCCCCAACGCCCGCCCCACTCAGCTTTTCTCGCCGCCACCGCACTCGTCACCTCGGCGCTCGGCGTGTTCACGAGTGTACACTCCTTGACTCCTGACGCAGCAGCAGGACGATCGCTATCTCCCCATCCAAGCGCACAAGCGAATGACCAACCGAACGGCATCTGCTACTTATCACACACGGCTATCAGAACAGAATGTATCACCTCCGCAGCCACCCGTCGTCGCTGCCCAAACACTCGGACCTGCTCCGCACGCAGGGCATCCCAGAGGACGAGGAGATCGCGGTCATGTCCGACGACATCGCGGTCGACCGGTACGTCGATCACCATACCTTATGTGTTGCTGTGTGTCCTTCATAGCCTGGGCTTGACTTCTCTAGCTCGCTCTGCTGCTGCACGCGCAGGTTCTACTTGTCGGACCCACGCTTCTCACTCGACGACCTGGACTCCGTCGATGTGCTGGCGCGGACGCGACGCAAGAACGCGAAGAAGAAAGGCACGCGACACTCGCCGTTTGAGGTCTCGCGATACCGCGTGCTCGACACGGTGAGCGTGCTCGCGATCTGCTTCTTCTGTGTCTGCGGGGGTCCTCTCGGTCCAGACCAGATCATCGCGAACGACCCAGTCACAGGCACCATCAGTCTCGTGCTCTTCCCCATGCTCTGCACGGCTCCGTTCGCGTACATCATCGCCGAGCTCTGCTCCGCGCTCCCAGAGGACGGTGGCCACGTCATGTGGGTCTTGAACGCGTTCGGGCCGTTCATGGCGTTCCAGGAAGGCTACTGGGCGTGGCTGGCAGGGATCTTCTCGCGCGTTCTCCGAGTCGGACTTCTCTACGAGGTCATCGCAACAGCGTGTGGCTGGCACCTGTCAACAACCGCGGCATACGCGGTCAAGGCTGGAGCCACGATTTTGCTGTCGCTGCCGAGCTTTCTTGGCGCTCGCGTGCTGTCCAAGACGCTCCTGGCGTGTCTGGTGCTCTGTGTGGTGCTGCCATTCGCAGTGCTCACTGCCTGGGGGTTCTCACAGGCGACGCTTGTCAACCACGTGTACATCAAGACTGCGACGGACGAGAAAACTGACTGGGTGCAGTTAACGAACACGCTCTTCTGGAGCTCAAACGGCTTCTATCTGACGTCCACGTTCGGCGGACGCGTGTTCAACCCAGCGAGAGCGTTCCCGCACGCGATCTACTTGACGTACCTCATCATCGTCATGTTCTACCTGCTGCCGCTGCTCGCGACCTACAGCGCAACGCGCAAGCACTGGCTCGTGATGGTGGACAAGCACTTCGTAGCGCTCGCGCGCACGATCGGCGGATCTTTCCTGCATAGCGTGATCGTGTTCGCCACCGCGTGTGGACTCGCGGGCATGTACATGGCGCAGGTCTTCTGCGAGGGCTACCAAGTGAGCGGCATGGCCGAGGCGGGGCTCGCCCCGGAGCTGATGAAGAAGTGAGTGCCTTGGGTGTCAAAGCTCAAGCGTCAAGGATCGATTCTGTTCTAATACTGTGTGTGATGTTCTCTCGTGTCCAGGCACAGCAGGAAGTTCGACGCGCCGTACATCTCGCTGTTCTTCAGCCTGGTCGTGACGCTGGTTGTCTCCATCTTCGAGATCAAGGACCTGCTGCAGATCACCAATACGTTCGCCGCGCTTGTGCAGATCCTCATCATCTTTGCGGCGCTTGAACTGCGGCGGTCGCTGCCCTACATGCCGCGTCCAGCGAAACGTACGTAGACCTCGACGGCTACGGTCTTTGAGTGACTTCGATCAGATGTACTGACTACGTTGTGTGTTGTGCCGACCAATGTCTGAAATGCAGTGCCTGGCGGGATGCCGCTCATGTTCGTGCTCTCGGTCCTGCCGCTGGCCGTGCTCTGCTACATCGTCGCCGAGACGTTCAAGAAGCCGTTCACAGCCGCTCTATGCGGAGGCCTCGTGGCCTTCGGACTCTTGTTCTGCGCGCGAACAGCGGTCGCATCCGGGTGGAAGATGCTGCGACGCGTGCGGAATCGCTCGCGCAGGAATGGACGACCGACGTATTGAGGCGCAAGCGACTGGTTCACGGAGATTGTAGCACGCTCTCCTGTAGTAGTAGATAGATGTCAGTAAGAGTCCAGAGACCTTATAAGCGAGCAACAACCAGTCGCAAGTGAACATGAGTTTGGCGAAATGATGAGGTCGCATCTCGACAGAGTTCACATGATCAGGCTGAAATTGGTTTCCCCGATGAACCAATTTCCACAGCAGGATAAGCCTTGTTCATCTCCTAAGCTATCTAAATAGTCTGTTTTCCGGTTTGTAGTGCAAGGTGTGGTCCACGCCATCTGAAGCGCTGGCGTATTTTCGATCCAGCTCTGTAAAATGACATCCCCTTCTCAAACGTGCCACTAAAATCAAAAAAGAAGGCACATTGGGACGGAGGACGCTGGATACGACAACTTCCGGATCCCCTTGGTGCAGCCACACCAAAGCCCGCATTTTGGCTGGAAACAACGCCAACGCGGAAACGAAATCCGCAAAAGCAAAAGACACGAGGTGAGGTGAACAAGATGGACGCAGTGCAGGCGTCGACGGCGGCCATGGCGGTCGGCAACGGCACCTCAGCAGCAGAAGATGCTGCTGCAGCGCAGCAGGTGGAAGTCGCGAAGACGCCCATCGAGCGCTTCAACGAGGTCGTGGAGAAGAACCCGCTGGACTTCAACTCGTGGGTGCAGCTGCTCGCGCTCGTCGAGAGCGAGGTGAGTGATCGATCGCAAATGCCGATATGATTGCAGTGTGTACAGACACGCAGCTGTACATGTGGATGGTCAGGCTCTGTGGCATATGTACTTACGATACGTTGTTGTAACTCATTGTGTGGACAGCCGTCAATGCCGCTGGAGACGGTCGAGTCGACGTTCGACCGCTTCCTTGCTGAGTTCCCGCTCTGCTTTGGCTACTGGAACAAGGTAATAAGCAGGTTGACCTTGCCACTACGTTTGCCACTGCATACCCTCACTATATGTGTATCCCCGTGGTTGCTTGTGCACATGATAGTATGCGCAATACGAGTACGCGCTGGTGAAGCGACCGGATGCGGATGGTGCGCTGGTGGTGGACCAAGAGACCGCAACGAAGAAAGCGCGCGCGGTGTACGAGCGCGGCGTCGTCGCTGTGCGCCATAGTGTGGACATGTGGGTGAAGTACTGCGAGTTCCTCATCGAGACGATCCGAGTGCCAGTGGACGAAGCGCGCGTGTAAGCCCAAACATTATTTGTGATGACGAGGTTACCAGCTAGAGGCATGTAGCTAACCAATCGATTCTGCTCTATCGGGTTGTATGTTAATGTTTGCAGAGCGCTGGAGAATGCGGTGGCGGCATGCGGGAGCGACCCGATGGCAGGTCCATTGTGGGATTCCTACATCACCCTGGAAACCGTCAACGTAAGTAAATTGCAAAAATGCCGATGTTCAGTAATACGTGAACCACTATTGCGTGCATCCTAACCGGTGATCTTGCTCTCTGGTGCGACAGAACGACATGATTCGTCTCAACCAAGTGTTTAAGCGCATCATGTACCAGCCGCTGAGCAACGTTGAGGAGTTCTGGGAGAAGTACAACCAGTTTGTATTGGCGCAGCAGCTGCACACTCTGGCAACCACGGACGAGCTTAACGCGCTTGCTGCCGAGGACGAGATGATGGACGAAGGTCTCTTGCGCGTCAAGGTTGTCAACAGCGTCGAGGCCGTAAAGAACAAGACGGTGGGAGCCATGTACCAGCGCCAGGCGTTCGAGGCGGGCATCGACCGAAGCTACTTCCACGTGACGCCTGTGGGTGAGTCGGCGCTCAAGAACTGGCACAACTACCTGGACTTCGAAGAAGTCGCTGGTGATGAAGATCGATGCGAGGTCCTGTACGAGCGCTGCCTGATCGCGTGTGCGAACTATGAAGAATTCTGGATTCGGTACGCGAACTGGAAGGAGAAGGTGAAAGGCTTCGAAGCGGCTGATGAGATTTTCTCGCGTGCTGTGAACATCTTCCTAAAGTACCGCGCATCGATCTACCTCGAATACGCGTCGTTCCTTGAATCTCACGAGAAGCTTGAGGAAGCCAAGGAAGCCTATCAGAAAGTGCTGAACCAAGTCGCCCCGGACCTCATCGAAGCATTCATCCGCTACTGCAACTTTGAGCGACGACGAGGAGACTTTGAATCGGGGAAGCAGTGGTACCAGCGTGCGCTGGAAAAGGTTGAGACGACGCAACCAGACGTGTTTGGTTACGTTGTGACTTCCTACGCGACCTTCCTGTACAAGGCTGTTGGCGATGCTGCTCTTGCGCGCGCGGCGTTCCATGACGCGCTGCAGCGCACGACCACGTCGCTCGTGCTTTGGCTCAACTACGTTCACTTCGAGATCAGCGTCGGCGGTGAAGATCTCGTAGCGCGCGTGGAGAAGATCTACCTGATCGCGGTCTCGGACAGCTCCGAGTTGTCGAATGATGAGAAAAGTGACTTGTGGTTCCAGTACGCCGATTTCATGGAGACGTACGCGGACAACGTCGCAGCTGTCCGCGCGGTTTATGCGAGCGAGATCACGTGGAAGCGCAAGCACGCCATGCCTCGCGAGCGAGGGCTAAAGCTGCTGAACTTTGAGTCGAGTGCGCAATCAGCCTCTTCAGCGCCGAACGGATACAACCCTGCTACCGGCGTCAAGCGACCACGCTACGAAGTGACGATGGCGACTCCAGCTCCGATCCGCGCAGCCCCGATGGTTGTTGGCGCAACAGCGGCAGCATCGCCCGCCGCGTACGCGCAGTACTACCAAGGCTACCAGGTACCGTCCTTCATTTTTTGATATTCTGTGTGCGCTCTCCTCAACACATTTATTGATGCTGTTCCGATGAGAGGAGACTGCTTCCTGCTACTGAGGTAGTAGTTGAGGCGGACTCGGGCGTCTTGAATCCGTGGATGGTCGGTCTTCCGAACGGGAAAGCTGCTTGGCTGTCCGCCAGCCCCCGTCTAGCCCAGTATGGGGGCGTCATGTGATGGGGAGCTCTGCATGTTTTTGTTTTTTCTCTGCATGTCACTATTGCGATCGGTTGCGTTGTTCATGATGCTAACCGGTTTGTGGATGCGATTCTTCTATCAGGGATACGGCGCTCAAGCGTACACTGCCGCTGACACCTCGCAGGCGGCGACCGCTGCTTACACGCAAGCCCAATACGCGGCGTACTACCAGCAGCAAGCCCAGCGTTAGACTGCATCGCGCTAGTTTTCTCATCGAGTGCTGGGGCTGACGCATAGAGAGCGTGCAGTCTCTCTCAGGTATCAAGTACGCTTGCGAAGTGATCGAGAGTTTAGTCTCTCTCACGCGAACACTAAAGTACATTTGCGGTCTTTCGGAAGGTGATTCTTTACGAACAGGGATGGTGAGATGATGATCCAGAAGAGAGAGGAAACGAAAAGGTTATGCATTTGATCCACTTGCTGTTGAGATTGTGTGCCTCGAGAGGCTCGTCTTCTCTTCTCTCTCTTCAAATCCATTCTTCTATGTCGCCTCAGGATCGCTGTTCTCATTTCCCCAACAGGTCAAGCGCCTGCTTGCTTTTCAGCGTCTGCACTTGCGACAAATGCACGAGTCGCAACTTCGAGAGTTCATTCTGGATGCTCGTCAGCGCCGCGGGATTCACGAGGCGGCACTCGGCGTAGCGCTGCTGGAGAACTTGGATCTCACGATACTGTTGCTGCATGAGGCGATGGAGCTGCACCGAGTGCTCCATCTTGATCTGCTCCAGCGTTGGCCCCGGTCGCATTCCTCCCTGGTTGTTCATCTGCGGCGACGGCACCACCCCTGGGATCAGCGCCTGGTTCGACTTCATGCCGCTGAGGTGTTGATGCGCCATGGTCGGAGCACTCGGGCGGATGAGCGTGAGGGCGTTGAACGGCACCTGGAAGACCGTCTCGTGGTCATCGATGTACACCGAGTAGAGCTCCTGGCCATACAACTGTGGTGCAGACACTATTCGCCCCTGTGAATACGAAACCCATTGAGAAAACGCACAAGTGAGCTCTCTGGTAGGCAAAGACATGGGCAAGAGTGGCAAACTGAATCCAGAAGCGCATACCGTTTTCCCTGCGAGGTTGCGCGCTCCACAGGCGACGAGATCAGCAGTGTGCTGCGAAAGGGCAAGTGGAGCGCTTGGTTAGACACCATACTGAAAGCGTGGGTACAAACGACAGTCACCAAGGTGTAGACTCACCCGGATCAGCACAGGCGTGCCGACGGTGAAGTCCGACCGCTTCGGCATCGCCTGTTGGATCGCTTGCGTCGACTGTGCCTTCGCGAGCACCGCCTGAGCCTGCAGCTGGGCCTGCTGCGCGCGTGCTTGCGCCTGAGCTTGAGCCTGGGCATGGGCGTGGGCGTGCGCGATCACTGGTGGAGCAATGGACGTGGCCATCACCGCTTGGGGCTTTGACACAGCGGCTGTGGTCGCAGCAGGGGCTAGAGCAGTGACGCCACGCGAAGCTGCTGCTGAAGTGAGAGCTGGAGCTGGAGCTGGTTGCACAGCGGGCTTTGGCGCAAACCCGATCATCGGCGGAGCGACATGCGGTGTAGCTGCTGGAGCAGCAAGAATTGGCTTCGGGGCCTTCATAGCAGCCAGCTGCGGTCGAGCAGCCGCTGCCGCCACAGCATTCGCAGTCGCAGTCGCATTCGCGGTCGTCGCGGCTTGGAACGGACTGATGTACGGCGCAGGCGGAGGCGCTGTAGTGCTCGTAGGCGCACTTATTGTTCCCGTGCCGACTCGGCCCAAGAGCAGCGTCGCAGCGTCTACGTTCGTCGTCGTCCTGTATTTACAAACGCATACATCATAGCCCATTAGCCTCGTCTAATAACGAACCACACACACAGAGAGAGACACACACTACTCACCTGATCGTGCTGCGCTTCTTCCTGTTGAGCACAGCCTCGTACCCGAAGTACGCGACCTGCCGCCGGCGCTTCAAGTTGTGCGTCCTGTGCAGTAAACAATCAAGCCAAGCGCGTGAGTCAATGGCCATTCGCACAGGGACCACAGCAGAGAGAGAGAGAGAGAGAGAGAGAGAGAGAGCAGGCAAGCGCACCGCAGCGACGTGAGGTCGTCGTTGACGCGCACGAGGTCGGCCACGTGGTTGAAGTACTGCGCGTGGGTCGCCGGCTCAGCGCCTGCGCTCTTTCGCGCCACGAGGCCCTGCAAATGCTGCGTCGCGCCAGCCGACATCATCCCTTTCCGGCAAGTCGGTGACTGTCCCCCATACAAATCGCCATAATAAAAAGGGATGCCAGCGAAAGGGCAAAGATAGTACTGTGTATGTCCTTTAAGTACGCTTTCGTTGGCAATGCGTACTTAGTCGGAGACGAGATCCAAAAGAACCAGAAAAGCAAAAGAGCAAGAGGAGCAAGATGAGCGACGGCACCAAGTTGATCGGCGTGATCGGCGACGAGGACACGGTCACGGGCTTCATCCTCGCGGGCGTGGGCCACCGCACGACCGAAGGAACCAACTTCCTCGTCGTCAAGTCCAGTACGTGAGCTTTGTTTTCGATCACGCTCTCTCGTCGTCACGCCAGAGCAGACGGACGGGCGGAATGGGTCGACCGGACGTGCATAATGGCGCTTGCGCCGTACTGACAGCCTGGGTGTGTGTGTGTGTATCCGGTGTGCTTGTGCTTATTCGTATGAACAGCGACGCCGATCTCTGCGATTGAGGAGACGTTCCGCAGTCTGACGAACCGCGACGACATTGCGATCATCCTGATCAACCAACACGTGCGTTTGCTTGTTACGAGCATCCCTAGCCCATTGCAGGCGGCCAGATGCTATCAGGCTCTATGCAATTGTTGGCGGCTAATGTAGCGTACGTGTGCGTTGACTGGTTATCTATCACTGACGCTGCAATTGCACGTACGAACGTAGATCGCCGAGGAGATCCGCCACTTGCTGAACGCGTACGAGAAGACAATACCGACGGTGCTGGAGATCCCGAGCAAGGACTCGCCGTACGACCCGTCGAAGGACTACATCATGAAGCGTGTGGGCATGATGCTCGGCGAGAATCCTTAAACAGAAGGGGAAAGAAGCTGCTTCTGCGCTGCTAGAGTGGCAGCAATGGGGAGGATGCGGCATCAGCGAATGGATCGAGAGTCTGCTGCATCATACGTAACAGTAAAGCACAAGGAAACATGGCTCCTTGCAGCAACTTTGCTGGTGAAAGCTGGTATTTATCCCTGTTAAGCACCACCCATACATACAAGTTCAGGTGTGCGACTGCTAGCGCCGTGCTACTATGCGGTGGCACGGCAACTCACAGATTTACACTAGGAGCAACCATCAGCACGTGACCTAGCGACGGTCGATGAGCTCAGTATGTATATTTCTGTTTGCTATTGTAGCTGCCGCTGTGAGACGAATGAGTACATCTGCTGTCATCGCCTGAGCTCGAAGTGGCTTCGAGCGAGCCGGAATCGAAATCCTCGACGCGTAACAGTTGCCAAGTTGCGCGAGTTTCTTTCATCGAGTACGCTCTGTGGGTGGACGATCCAGGAGCTCTTGATCGCGACTGGCCACAGCTCTTGCAGCTGAGCAAGCATGGCTCGTGATCAGAGGCCACGACAGGAACGCGGAGCTTGGGCCAACTTCGGAGCTGCAGCAGCAGTTGAGCTAATCGCATGTATCACTTCTAGGATCGTAGATACTTCGTCACATTAACTATTGTTGACACTGAGTTCCCATCTTCGAGCGTGAGACACAAGAGCCAACCAATATGCATTGGCAATAGGGAGTCGTGATCGTCACGCGAGACTCTCAGGATCAAAGCGGCGTTCGCCTGGCAACAAGAGTTGGAGTCAGCAGTGCGGGCTGCCATTCGATCTCAGTGTCGACTGTGGAGCGTGTATGCAGCCTGCCGAGAGGGCCATGGTCTCGCGAGCTCGTCAAGCATGAAGCGGAGAGCAAAAGCTGGCTGCGCGGGATGCCTCTTTGAAGTTTCGGGCGAGCGGAGAGCCTTCGAAAGGGATGTGCAGATGCTATTATTTTAATCAAACCCTAGTCTCTCTCGGTATACCCGAACGCGTTCATCGTGCACATAGACTAAGAGAAGATGCGCGCTATGTTTGAGCTGACAACTCTTGTAAAACAGTACATGCGGGACTTCAATCTCGCAGAACGGACGCAATTCCAGTGCAGGACACTGCCAGCCCATTGCTTGCAGCTGGGATGTATTTTGCTCCCTTCAAAAACCGAGGCTGGACGACATAAAACCTCACTTGTCACACAAGCCAGTTCCTTTCTGTCAACGAGCCCTTTCAGCTCGTCAAGCGTGTCTTGATGATAATGAAGATGCCACACCCAAAAGAACCCCCATCGCCGGCGCCGCGCCAGAGGCATTGGCACGTTAGGGTCTCTCTCATTCCCCAAAACACGGACCACCTGCGCACACGTCTGTTGTAGCGATGGAGGGCGACCGGCAGCCTAGCGACGACGGCAAAGGCGTTGGGTACCGCAGCATGGCGACGCCCAAGAAGCCCACTACGGACTCGGACGACAGCGATGAGCTGCTGGCCGC
>JAASFQ010000634.1:0-17419 GCA_023333845.1 Globisporangium polare | reverse complement strand
GATAAGAAAGAGAGGAAGAGCTGTGAGGTGTCGTCGAGAAGACGTGCAGAAAGACCGTCAGGCAGTCAACCAGTCAGCTCGTTCCCAATGCAGAGTGGCGAGTGCTTTGCTTCGGCACTCGCGTTGTTTTGTTTTGTTCTCGAACGAAATGAGTGAGAGAGGAGGAGCACGCAACAAGAGGAGTCACTTGGTTTGACTATGCCTTGCATTCGAAGCAGAGAGAACGCCGCCAGAGCGGACGGGCGGACGGATCAGGGCGGACAGGCGGACGATTTAAAGCTGAAATAGGATTGGCGTTCGAAAGGAGACATAGTGGAACCAAGTGAGAGGAAATGGTGGCGTCACTCCTCGAGACTGGATGTTACGACCAGCACTCGAGCACAATTTGGAGCATCACTCTCGCTGTAGCTTCATTGGCTATAAAGATATGCGGTTGATAAAGCGAGAGCTTGGCGCGATTTCATTGGTACAAATCCGACTGGATGGCTTGCGTAATCCACTTCGAGGAAACCAAAGTGATGATTTCCATAGTGGACGGAGCAAGAACGTGTCCGCTGGCTATGCGACCAGAAGAGTATCTCCAAAGAGAGCAGACAGTGGGCTGAAGAGTTTTGGTTTGCCGCACTATCGTCCACGACACACGCGTGCAACTTCTAGTTGCAAGGACGCCAAGCCGTTCATGCGTTGGAACATGGAGGACCTTCGATCCTTCCAGCCTTTTCGATGGATATGGGTTTCCGGGCGATCCAGACCGGAGAGTTCAGTTGCTATCTCCAAGGCAGCAGAATTGCATGTTGAGAGTCGCTTGGCGATCCACCGCCGAAAAAGAGTTGCTGCCTGAAGTTGGCGAGCGGGACGATTTGAGCGGCATTTAGCTTCTGTTGTGTGTTGATCAGACTGGTCTCCACATGGACGATTAGAAGCATTCTGGACTCCTCGGCGCACACTCCATCAATCCGGACGGCGTGCACCAACCCAAATGATGCAGGTATTGGAGCATTCCAACATTCATTCATTTCTTGGAGAGAGAACGAAGCAAACCGACCACCACAGCGATGCAATTACCAAGGTATGCGGATGTAGAGCGACACATTTTATGAAAAGCTGAGTGAAGAGGCGGAATGGAACAATCGCAAGCGAAGTGCCACCTGTCGTGTGGCGGATTGTCCAACAACGAGAGGCAGCACTTGCTCGTGGAGAAGCGTCAAAAGCGCTCATGTGCGCTCGGTTGCCACTCGCGTCATACATGAACTTCGTCAAGCACGCCTGCTTCCAGCCAAGCGTTCTGGGTATTTGACCGGAGCGCTGGCGTGGTCACTGTTCTCCAGCACGATTTGCCGAGTCCAGTTGCTTTCTGTCAACTTTTTAAATATCAAGATGGCGTTGCCATCAGATGCTTCCGTCATCCGAGCTCGCCTCCATGGAGGAAGGGGCCTTCAACGGGAGCAAAGCTCGCATAGCTGTAGGCTGAGGTGGGCGAACACCTGCCGTGGAGCGTGCTCAGCTTTCTGTTGACTACGTAGTTGACGAGCGCGTGGAGTCCACGAAGGCGAGCCTGAGCAAGGCAACCTGCTAGGGCGACAACGCGCGTGGTAAAAGGTTGCCGCCTATCCGTGTGCGGTGCGTAGTGTGTAGAGCTGTGTCTGTTGAGACCCAGAGAAATGGCAGAAGACAACCATTAGATACTTTCCATTGCAATATACTTACACCGATTCACAGCTCTGCACAAGTTCATACACACTCATCGTTCCGTGACAACAGACTCGCCGGCTAAAAGTGAACATCCTGGGCCAGCTTCGACTGCTTCGCTCGTTGCCTCTGTGTCACCACTGGTACTGGCGCCATTGCCATCTTGCAGAGGAGCTGAAGCAGCAGCACTCGCTGATGTTGCCACTTTTGGTGGCGCGCGCGGAAAAGTGTACTTGAACCAGATGGGCTTATCTTTCGACCGCCGCCTTCGGATGATGCACGAGCGCACAGCCTGGCCCCAGAGGATGACGCGCGTCGAGATCGCCTGCAGGATCTCGGGCGTCGGCTGCCTCTTCCCAAAGTGGTTCTTGATGAACGAGAAGCGCTTCATGACCACGCTCGACGAGCCGTCGGCGTTCACATGCGGGCTCAGCACGATCCTGCAGTTGACAAAGAAACAAGCACATGAGAATGGGGCTCCGAAGTGCAGTATAAGCTGCTTTGAAGTCCTTCACGTACCCAACAGAGATATCCTTGCGGATGCGTCCGCTCGTGCGGTATGGGTGCAGCTCGTCTTCATCAATGTAGTCGCACATCATGACCGTCGCGTCACCGAGATTCTTCCGGTAGAACACGGCGTTCGACTCCTGCACCACGAAGCCTCGGTCGAGCGGGTGGCGCTTCGGGATGTCGACGCGGTCCACGATGCGCGCATTCAGAAACGAGTGCTCCATGCCGTCAAAGAACTGTTTGACGCACACAATATACAACTGGTGAGTCAACTCTACGACGCCCACCAAAATGTCACCCTCTCTGCTCGTACCTCTCTGTTCGTGACGCAGCCGAGCATCTGCGAGATGCCATCGTGCGTGGTCACGAAGTGGTCCTGGATGATGTCGGCGACTTCCGCGACGGTCGTCTTGTGCAGCTTCGAGACGCTGAAGTCGACCGTGAAGAATTTCCCAAACTTCTCAAACGTGTCCAGGTAGAAGAACTCGCGGTCCGCGTCGATGTGGCGCGCCTGGTACTCGATGAACTGCCGGGTCGAGTCGATCTTCGCATCTCGGATCGACAACAACGCCGCGCGGCGCTTGACTGGATCGCGACAGAGTTTGATGTACGACTCCATCGGCGTCATCAGGGTCGCTCTCTGCATTTCCAAATTGCACAACAACAGCGCAAAATGATAAGTGCTTAGCCCACGGACTTACAAATCGCGCCGTTAATGAGCACGTACGTAGTTGTTCAGAGGCGACTGCAGCAGCAACAGCTCGAGGTCCTGCACGCTCTTCTGCTGCTGGATCGCAAGGTTTGCGAGCATGGCCTTGTGTCTCGTAGCGACCTGAAAGTTGTGTTTCTCCTGCTCAGCCTGCAGCCGATGAGCCTTGTCGTCTTCACTTCCTGCGAGCGCATCGATTGCGGCCGACGCGGCGCTCGCCTTGAACTGCAGGAACTCGCGCTGCGCTTCGAGGAACTTGATCTCGCGCTCCAGCATTTCGCGTTCGCGCTGTAATGACAATCCATACATGATCCACACCGTCAGAACAAATAGACACAGCAGATAATCCCGCCACTAACGAAGAGCTACGTACACTGTACGCTTTGTCGCTCGCCTCCATGTCTTCAGACGCATCGACATCGGTCATCTCCACATCATCATCATCATCGCATTCGTCCTGTGTCTGATGCGACGATGTAGCAACTATCCCCGTATCCGCTGGAACTGCTTTGCTCAGCCAGTCCAAGACAGTCGCCATCGGGATCATCGTCGCGTCCTCTCTCTGCTGTGGAACAAACGGCACGGGCGAGTACCCTCCTGCGCTCTGCATGTGAGAAGAAGAAGGAGAGGAAGCAGCAGGCGTGTGGGGGATCTGGAGCGCCATCGCATGCGCCGCATCGCCGCCACTCGGGTACGAGATCAGCAGCGTCTCGATGTCTTGGAAGAGGATCGCGTCCATGAGCGCGTCGTTCATGCTCGGGCGCTGCCACATGTCCTCGTGGCCTTCCTCCTCGTCGTCCTCGGCAGAGCTGCTGCAGCTGTGGCTGCTCGTGGTGACGGACGGACTGGCGACGCAGGCAGACGAGGCGCTGCACTGCGACGCGTCGATGTCCATGAGCTCCGAGAGCGTGTGCGCGTCAAACAGGAGCGCGTCCACGGGCGGCGGCGGCACCGCGTCGCCACCGGCGGCGGGACGGCCCTCGCTTCTCCGCATTTTGCTCGCTGTTTGTTGGCAAGCGGCTGATTACTCCAACGCTGGTTGTTCAAATTGGAAAAGTGACGACACCAGAAACAGTGGTTTGATGCAACAAAAGCCAGTCAGAAAGCAACGACGGTTTCACCCACGAAATGAGTCAGTCACCCAATATTTACGCAAAAGTCGATGATCAAATCGTCACGGAATTGCTATAAAAACAGGTTGCTGAAAAAAAGCACCATTGTCGTCTTTAACAAAGACGCGATCCTCTCCCCCCCCAAAAAAAACCCACGAACATGTGTTCGGTCAGAAGCTCGACCAGCAACATGATTGGATCTCTTGATGCAGGCGTGTGTGTGGCCGCCATGTTCAGCATCAATGCTCGAAACACGAGCCATGCCGCTGTATTCCTGATGTGTCTTGGAACTCGAGACAGCTCGCTCTGAGGCCGCATGCTTTCGATACCAAATCCAACGGTCTCGCTCCTGGAGAACCTGGAAAGCAACGGCCGTATCAGCGTGGCCAATCCGTCCACTTGAGGAGGACTTGCGGGTTCGATCGAGATGCGCTTCTAACAAATCGAGCAGTGTACCTGCTTGAGGTGTGGTACTGTAGTGCTGATGTCATACACGCCCCTCCGTCCTCATTCTCAATCCGCAACCTTGAAAGCATTCTGAGCCTCCATGGAGCAACTGCGGATCGCCTCTGCTGCTGCTGCTGCTGGCGGCGCATGTGCTGAAGCTAGGAACGCGTCTACTGCTGCACTAGAAGCAGCACAGCCAATAGCCGCCGCCGACGTGAGCTCACCCAGTAATGAAGCGCGCGACGACGACGCCTCCGAGTCCGCGACTCACACGTCCAGTGAATCGACGCACTCCGAGCCGTCCAGCTCACCCACGAGCCAAAACCAGAGCCACAACAACAGCAAGAAGCGTCCAAGCGGCTCACAGGCAACAATCCCAGCCGACGACAACTCCAAGCCAGCGAGGCGCAAGCCTCGGTCACAATGGTACGCGCTGCAAAAGGTAATGCAACCGTTGGCACCACTGACATCAATGCCAGTTGTATGAAGACTGAGCGGCCATACTCTTCACTACTACTAACTAGGAGGAGAAGGCGCTGCTGCTGAAAGAGGCCAAGTACCTGGAGGCGCGACTCGACTTCCTCGCGGCGCTGCCGCAGAACGCGACGGCGGCGCGCGCGCTTGAGCGCCTCGAACGGGAGAACCGCCTGCTGCGCGACGCCATGAAAAGCCAGCAGTTTGATCTCGCGAGCGCCCAGTCCGCGCTCACCAGTCAGTCGGTGTGCTATATAACAAGTCATAGCCACTGTAGCTCGCTATTGATGCCTGCTAACTGACGACTGTCCTTCAGATGAAGCAGCAAAGCCCGTTCGAGCGGAACATCCACTTGGGCCGCGAGCCGAGCGCGCGCCACGCTGCGCTGGTGGCGCTCAATGGCGAGATGCTGCGCGACGCCGAGCGGTACCTGAGGGAGCGCTCGAGGTTCTTGGACGTGACGCAGAAGTACTCGTCCATGGAGAAGTCGACGACGGCGAACGGGGACTTTGTGATCCAGGTCTTCGAGATGATGCCGCTGCAAGGCGTGCCGAGCGTGCGGCTCGTCTACGACGCGCTCCGGTTCTTCTTCTTCAACATGGACATCTCGCTCACCGAGTCCTCGGGTGAGCTCGTCGTGCGCGAGGGGAAAGATGAGCTCGCGGAGCAGAACGTGTGCCAACAGCGGCTGCTGCGCTCCGCGAGCTGCGGCGTGCAGATCGAGACCAACTGCGCGATGCTCGGCAGCTACAGCGCAGCGGACAACGAGAACGGCTTTGGCCGCGAGTACGCGGTCGTCACGATGGACTTTGTCAACGACGACGAGCTCTATCCCTATAAGCCTCACGAGCGGCTGCGCCACGACGTCAGCGCGGCGATCACGCTGCGCACGTTCCCACGCAAAGTGTCGACTGTGGGTGATGGCGAGGAGTTTGAGATCGTGCTGTGCCGGTCGTATTTCTCCAAGCTGCACCACTCGGAGGAGCTCATCGTGCCGTCCGAGGTGTTCGACAGCATTGTGCTGGACGCCGACATGTGCTCGCGCGAGATCCTGCGCACGGTCTACGACCTCGTGCACCGCATGAGCCAGAGCAGCGAGCCTGAGCAGGCTGCGCTGTTGACGTGAGCTGAGGTGAGTCCAGGCGAAGAGGTCGAGTGCCCAAAACCGTCGAGGAGCTGCTCGCTCTCTACAGTAGCAAGTGAGGCTTTCGTCTCCAATAGATCTATGAATCCAAACCCAGCCAAGCAACGACAACAACGAGGCGATGCTGAGGCTGCTTGGTTGTCCGGAAGAGGATCATTCTGACGAGCTTCCCAAGAACAGACGCAATTGAACGAAACGCACGAGATGACAAGGTGACGATGATGCCCGAGGCTGGTTGAGGCAAGGTTGATGATGCCCGTGAGCAATTAGGATCGGCCTTTTGGCTCGCTTGACGCATTTGGCTGGGTCGTATCGCGGCTCGTGGCACCGACCAAATCCGGAAGGGCTCGTTCGATTGCGCGCGGGACGAGGTCTCGAGAAATATCCTCGATGCGCATCACCAGAAGAGGATGAGCAAGATGCGATTACGGTCGAAATTAACCTATCCGCACGCACTCTCGCGCTCTTTGATTCGCTGCATGTCCGGCATTCTCAGCTTACCGACATCTGGTTGGCTGAAATGCTGGCTTGTGAAAAGAAACGGCTCCTCTTTGAACTCCGAAACCCCTTTGAACAGCATATCGCGACATTCCCGATACAAATCGCGCCGTGCAACTGGCTCGCGGGTGCGAGCTAGTACTCTCTCTCATAGGTTCTGCGACAGAGTTTACGCCACGGTTGACGCCCAACGTTGACGCCCACCGCCATGAATACGCCACGAGGCGTTCTGGGACCGAGGCGAACCTCCAATCCAAGCTCCGGCGAAAAGGTCTTCCTCTCACAACCGAGCAGCCTTTGTAGCGAGCAAGCCGTCCGCATGTCGCCTACCGACACGCACTCAACGACGAGGGGCGCGGCGCAATCACATTCGCCCCCACAAAGACGCGACGAGTCCGCGTGGCGCAGCACGGCGACGGGCAGCTCAACGCCGACGACGAGCGTTGAGGTGGCAAAGCTCATTCCCAGTTTCGACATGAACTCCACAGCAGCAGCACACCTCTCTACCCCCAGCTTCTACCAGCAGCAGCAGCAGCAGTATGGTACCGCTTACAACAGCACATTCGCGTTCCCGATGGCGACACCATCCTTACAGAGAGATACCAGCAGCAGCAGCAGCACAAGTGGAGCGGCGGTGGCGGCCAAGCCGCTGCTACTGCCGCGCCTCCTGCCACGACTCCACATCGACGACAGCAACAACAGCGGAGCGATGCAGCGGAAACTGGCGCCACTAGCGGCGTTCCTGGGCTCGCCCACCGAGCCGTCAATGACGGTGATGGCGCCATCATCAGCACATACAGCAGGGTCAGTGGTGGACCCAATCACCGGCACGGCGCAGACGCTCGTGTCGCTCTTGCAGCAGGCGGCGGCGGCGGCGACCACAAGCGCAGGCGCGACGAAGACGACGAGCCTCAAGCGCGGCTTCTCGTCCGACGAGGACGAGGACGACTACGGCTCGCCCTCCGGACAGTACGCGCACAAGAAGTCCAAGTCGCGGAAACCGACGTACCTGGTACGCAAAGAGGAGAAGGACCTACTGATCGAGCAGGTGAGCAAACTGCAGGCGCACGTGGACTTCTTGCGCGAGCGCAGCGGCATCGTGGACTGGCAGAGCAAGGACAAGCAGCTGCAGGAGAAGGAGATCGTGAACAACGTGCTGCGCGAGACGGTGCGCAACCAGCAGTTCTCGTTCTTCAGTGCGCAGTCGGTCGTCTCGGAGCTCATGAGCAGCGGCCAGCGGTGTCCCATCGACACGCGCATCCACCTGGGCAAGGACTGGGCCCAGCGGCGCGAGACGCTCGTGGCACTCAAGGCGCAGAAGCTCCACGACGCGCAGCGACTGTTGGAGAAGCGCACGCAGTTCATCGACCCGACGCGCGAGCTGAACGAGGAGACGAGCTTCGTGGCCGAGAACGGCGACTTCTGCACCATCGGTTTCCAGAGTGTGCCCCTGACAGGCGCCAAGTGCGTCAAGCACGTCTACGACGCGCTCCACTTCCACACGCAGAACATGGAGCACAGCATCGCCGAGGCCATGGGCACCGTGCTCACGAGCGACGGCGACGACAACTGGGACAAGACGATCCTCCACCGCCGCCTGGTGCACTCGAACGTGCGCGACGTGCTCACCGAGTCCAACTTTGTCGTCTTCTCCGAGTTCTACGACGGCTGCCGCAAGGGCCAGTGGTCCAAGGAGCGCAATAACGAGGCCGTGGGCAAGGAGCTCGGTGTCATCGTGCTCGACTTTGTGGACGAAGACGAGCTCTACCCGTACCGCTCGCGCCAGTGCATACGCCAGGACGTCACGGGTGTGATCACCCTGAGAGCCGTGCCGTCCAAGCCGCGGTGTGCCAAGCCAGCAGAGAACGGCACTAACGCAACAACCGGAGCTCAGGGGTCCAAGCCGCAGGAGTACACGGTCGTGATCACGCGCTGGATCATGCTCAAGCTGCGCCACAACAGCGCGGTCTCAATCTCAGACGCCAAGATGCAGGAGCTCAAGTCGCAGATGGGCGTGATCGGCAAGGCGCTCGTGCGCGCTGTGCAGGACTCGAGCGTGGCCGGTGTGCCCTCCAGTCATACCACCACTAGTAGCAGCACCAACAGTGTCAGTCAAAGCTCTGCTGGCAAGGCAGCGTTAGTATAGTAAGTATAGCAGACTCAGGGTAGTCAACACTCTCATTTATAGTATCATAGTAATAGGAAATCAAGCATCAAAATGACGGCTGGAACTCCGGTGGCTTGCTCGCTCTCTATGGGCGGCATCTAATACCAAAGTATCAAAAGCAGCAAACAGCAATAGTTGGCTCAATTTGGCATCAACAATGTTGTCGCAATGAACGGTATCAACCAACCTCTCATCGCATGGTGACTGGGGGCACGGTCGGCGGCGGCCGCGACGCGTACACGGCTTGGCGCACGGTCGTGATGATCGAGTCGGCCACGTGCTCGATGCTGTTCTTGATGCGCGTCTGGATCTCCTCGGGCACGTAAAAGTCGGACCGGTGCACCTTGAGCAGCACCCAGCGCATCATCACGACCACGAGCTCGTCTTCCTCGAGCAGCACGCTGTTGTGGAAGCTGTTGGGCGCCTTGCGTGGGTCGTTCTGGAACTTCTTGCGCTTGAACGACGAGATCATGACGAGGCACGTCACGTCCTGACGCACGCGCTCGTTCGGCCGGTACGGGTACAGCTCGTCGTCGTTCACAAAGTCGAACACGAACATGCCGAGCTCACCCGTGGTCGTCGTCGCGGTGCTGCCGCTGGGTGACGCCGCCGTGCGGTCGTGGATGTGCGTGTTCCGGTCGGTCACGAACTCGGAGAAGATGACGCTGTTGATGTCGAGCTGCACGAGGTTCGAGATCGTCGAGACCATGCGGTGGTGGGCCACGCCCTCGGGCCCCCAGATGTCGTCGTCCTCGCGGATCGTGATGTCGCCCAGCGTCTCCGACAGGTTGATCTCCATGTTGAACGCGAAGTTCAGGTACGTGTCGAAGACCTGCTTGGCGCTCTGCAGCCCCTCGAATGGCGTCACGTCGAAGCGGATCGAGCAGTAGTCGCCCTGCACATTCTCGAACCGCTGCGCGTCCACGAAGGTCTTCGAGTGGTCGAGCCACCGGCCGCGCTCGATGAGGAACGTCACCGCGTCGTCCAGCTTCTCCTGCTTCATGGCCATGAGCGTGGCTTTCCGCTGCGCCGGGTCCGTCCCGAGCTTGATGTACGTCTCGAACGGCGTGTTGTCCTGCTCTTGCTGCCGAATTGTTGAATTAAGTGGCACGAATTGTTAAAGAGAGAGAGAGAGGTCATAGACGACAGCTGGTTGCAGCTCTCTGGCACTCAAATGCGTATAAGAGAACGCACCATGAACTGCGACATCATGCAGCGCGTGTTGGCGAGCAGCAGGCGCTGGCTGCGGATGCCCGTGCGCAGCGACCGGTTCGCGTGCTGCTGCCGGCGGATGTGCTTCCACTGCTCCACGAGCTCCTCGCGCTCGCGGAAGAACGACATGCGCGTCTCCAGGTCGCGCATCTCGGCCAGCAACACCTCCTTCTCCTCCTATATATGTATCGCACAAATGTGTACCATTTAGTCCACCGGTCAGAAAGCACAGCAAGCAAAATACCAGCCAGCGAACAGTACCTTCCGCATGTAGTACGTGCGCTTGCGCACTTTCTTGGGCTTCTTCTCTGCTGCTGCGCCTGATGCATTTGCGCCTGCTGCTGATGTGGTGGACGTGGGCCGCGAGTCCGCGTCGCTGTGCGTCTCCTCTGCGTCCTCGGTCTCGGTCCCACGCACAGGTCCGAGGCCGAGGGCGCTGCCGGACGACATTGCGGGTGGCGGAGGGTAGGAGAGGCTGTGGCGCTTGGGGTCGGAGGCCGCTGCTGTCGTCGTGGACGCGAGCGGTGGTGGCGGCGGCGCCATGGGGCTCGAGCGCAGCATGTCTGCGGGCGCTTCTTTGGTTGTGCTCATATTCGGCTCGCTGCTTTTCGCGTAATCACAGCTCCAATATATGTGTCTACCGGCTGTAAATAAGGACCCATGTGGACCGACATGAGTGAGTTTATGTGCACATGTGGGCCAAAAAGCGAGAGGTGTTCTATTTCACATGACGATTCAGGGACCGTTGGACCGGTATACTGATGTCGAGATACCGCCTTTCGAGCGGGTCAGTCGGTATGCTATTAGACGTCCGACCGAGAGCTCGCTGGAATATACCAGGTGGAGAAAACCATTTTATCCATCATCGGATATAACGGTCGAGAAAAGCGTATTTGTGGACACCCCGAGCTGCTGTGATTTGTTTCGGCTCCTCCCACATCACATCTTTTATCCGAAAGCTCTCACCACCCCGGGTGTCTATTTCATTGTGAGCTGCCACGAATACTTAGAATCCGCTGAAATAAACAGAACCCAAGCGTCCACAGCTGGCCATCAGAGGATTACCGTTCTGCCATGGAGCTCGTCCACTCACTCATCGAACGATGCCCGAGGCGCGTGCGCTGCACCCCTCCCCGATTCCCTCTCCGCAATCAAAGCAGAGCCGGCCCGCTAATGCGTGCTCTGTATTCGACGACGACTCTGCTCAACACTGAACGGAGGAAGCCAACGCAGCAGCAG
The DNA here is from genome assembly GCA_023333845.1 of Globisporangium polare. Lineage (NCBI taxonomy): Eukaryota > Oomycota > Peronosporomycetes > Pythiales > Pythiaceae > Globisporangium > Globisporangium polare. Next base: position 6,218 of record JAASFQ010000634.1, on the reverse strand, counting down.
CCAGCCAGCCAGCACGAGGACGACTCTCCAGAACGCGCTCACGCAAAGGTGGCTCGCAGTCAGTTCTGCTCTCGCTCGCTTCTTCGCTGCTCCCTGTTTCCCATCGCACTGTAAACATTCAAGCGTCGATTACAGGCTTGCCGTCGTCCAGTTGGAAGTGATCCAGCTGGGGTGGACGGTCCGAAGCAAAGGGGGCATGAACCTCGCGCCGTGCGGATTACTCTCGACCGGGTTGGCGTAGCGCAAGTCGGCGAGTGCGAATGTGTGCGAGTAGTGTGCTGGTGGCGCTGGTGAAGCGCTTCTGGTCCGACACGACGTGGCTCGTGCTGCGTTGAGCTCAAACGTCTTTTCGACCGCAAAGCGCTCAAAAGTCGGCCGACGGGTCACAAAGACGATCTGGGGTGGGCGACATCACGAAAACCACTTGTCCCCACTATGGCAAAAAGAGGCTCAGTCCACTCATCGAACGATGACCAAGGACCGCGGCTTGCTGTTACCGTTCCAGCGGCTCTGCTTGCTTGGGTGTGTATCGAGTGGGTCCCGAAATGAGTGGGGTTGTGGAGGCCACTCTGGAGAAGGCTCGACGACCCCCACACAAGCGGCCTCTTCTTGCTTCCTCCCCACGCCCTCCCGCCGATTACTGGCTCGCCATCGACCCGCGGGACGTGATCTTCGCGGCCCACTGATTACTCGCGGCGACCCGCGCGGGACGTAATCCGACCCTATCCTTCCTTTTTCACTCATGAGGAGGACATCCAGTCAGACTCTCCAAAGCCAAGAGCGACGGACGGTCGCCTGGCCTGCTCCGTCCGTTGCCACTGTGCCTTCACAGAGCTGCTGGCCGCATTCACGCATACTTCTCCGTCGTCGCTCGTGGGTGAGCGAGCCGCGCTCTCCATCCACCGCCGGCAGCAACCATCACCTGCGCTGCCGACCTCGCTTGGGCGTGGGCGCTAAGCGGGGACTGTCCCCATCCCGTGGCCACTTTCAAATGCCAACGACACACGCGTCCTATCCATCGAGTGCCCGACGCATCTCTCGTATGTAGCAGTGGCTCTGTCGTCCAATCATCATCATCAATGGACCCCAATCCCAACGCGAGGAGTCCGCCAACTCAAGAGGAGTGAGTCCAACTGACGAATTCCTCTCAGATCCCAAGAGCCTTACCCTCGCGTCCATTTGGCTCGCTCGCCTGGTTCAGGACCGATGACCCGAAAGCAGCTGGGGTGTTGCCAACGATCACTCTCGCCTCTCACAACGACAACCAAGGAGAGGGCCGTGTGGTCGTAAACATAGGCGCAGAGACGAGCCGCGCCACACACGCACACACACACACACACAACAGCGCGCCAAACAAGCCTGTCTCGCAACGATAGCTCTCGCTTTTTCGTCTCGCGTTTCTTCCGCCTCCCACGCTCTCATTTTACGATTTCGACTCGACTCGCCGCACGCAATCCCGACGAAGAGCTCACCCGTTTCTTCTTCCTGGCTCTAAAGATATTCCGCGCACAGGCACGTTACGACCAGCAGAAGGCCAGCACAAGGCGCGCGTGGTGAGTCCGGCGTGAACAAGGACTTTTCCTCTCAGACGAGCCGGAGCCTTCTTGGCGCTATTTGCAGCACATCCAGCCAAGCGGCGAGTCAGTCAGTTCTTCTTACGCCACGAGCCAACCGCATCGCCCGCCAGGTCCTCACTCCATGTTGCAGATGAGCCGCGAGCGCCCGAACCAGCATCCCCACCAGTCGTACCGGCCGCTGCCGTCGCTGTCCTCGGCCACGACGTCGTCCCCATCGCCGCCGGCGCTGCCACAGCGGCTCCCGTCGCTCGCGCGCGTGCGCGGCGGCCGTGACATCTCATCACCTCCGCCAATGGACTACCGCAACAGCAGCAACCGGTCGTCGTCGTCGTCGGCGGCGGCGGCCTCGTCCCCCGAGTCGTCGCCCCGCAACAGCAGCTACGCCGTGGCCCAGGGGGTCAAGCGCATGCGCGTCGCACACGCCAGCGTGCACCCGTCCGAGCTCGTGGCCTCCCAGCGCCAGACCAACCGCCGCGAGGAGGACGTGTTCATCTCCGGAGGCTACAAGGCGCAGCGCAAGCCCGCCCAGAACGCCACGGTACGTTTACGCCACGCTTCAGCAATCCTTCTTGATTATTGGGATCTTGTGCTACAAATGCGAACCTGTTGTCTAACAATCTTGCCACCAACAGCACGAGCTCCGCACGCTGCGCCAGGACTCGGCCCAGATGGAGTACCAGATCCAGGTGTTGCGCGCGCGCTGGAAGCAGGCGCTGCCCGACCAGAACGTGCTGCTACTGGCGTGCGAGGCCGCCAAGTCCAAGTGGATCACGACCCAGGCCGAGGAGCTCAACCGGCAGCTCAAGGAGCAATTGCTACAGCAGCAGCTCTACCTGGCCTCTCTGCAGAACCTCGTGCTCCATTCGCCCTTCTTCGACCAGTCGCGCAGCAAGGAGGTCTTCGAGGCACTCCACACGCCGCTGCGTCTCGATCGAGCGCTCAGCACAGCACAGCGCCGCGAGAAGCTCAGTGCCCACTGCGACGTGGGGATCCGCATGGCCCCGGGTATTGTGAGCCGCTTCCTGCAGCCGCACGTGGCCAAGGCGACCGTCGAGGCGCCCTTCTCGCACATGAGCATCATGTGCGATGGGAGCTTTACGTTCGTGGCCAACCTGCTCGTGTGCCGCATCCCACACGCGTCCCTGGTGGCCGTGACCGACGCCGTCGGCGTGTACTTTGACAGCCTGCAGCGCGAGGTGAAGACCCACATCGGACTCCTCAGCGACGTCAAGGTACAGTTTGTTTGTGTGGAGCTCTTCAGATGTTGATGCCACTTTATCCGACTTACCGATCGAATATGGTGCATTCTCTGTAGCTATTGGAGCAGCTGAGCGCGACGAGCCACTACACGCAGCTCCGGTACGAGAACGGACCGGAGATCACGAACGTGATGAACACGGTGCTCGCGTCCCGCGTGGAGGACGACCGCGCGGTCTTCGTGACCGACTTTGTGGACGCCGACGAGGCCTTCCCGGCGTCTGGTGTGGCGGGTGACCACACGGTCATGCGGGACACGAGCCTCGCGCTCGTGCTCGCGGCCACGACCGACGAGCGCTCGGGCCAGCCGCAGATCCTGCTGCAGCGCTTGGCCGTGATCCGGTACAACCTGCCGCCCAACTCGCGCGTCGTGCACCACGACGTCAAGTCCACGCAGCAGTGGTTCAACGGCGACCTGCTGCTCAAGGTCATCTGCCAGGAGCTCGAGGCGCAACAGCTGCAGCACCAGCGAGTAGTGTAAGTAGGGAAATGAATGATAGGACTAGAAGGAAGGTAGACGGAATAACTTATACGCAATAGACTATACGAGTTGGATAGAAAGACTAGATAGTGCCTAAGAGGGTTCGCTGCTCTGGCCGGTAGTGGCCTGGAGCTCGCGGCACATGACGGCCATGAGCAGGTCCCCGTTGAGGAACGCAGTGGTGGACGTGATGTCGTCGTGCAACTTACGGGATGTCGCGCGGAGCCTGTACCTGTGCGCCACGAGTCGCTGCAGCAGCACGTGCGGCTCGCCCGAGGTCTTGTCTTTGGTCGTGGAAATCACAAGGCTGTATCGTCCAATACACAGAGTCAAGAGATTAGCATTTGAATGGGAACCTAGATGGGGTTGTGCAGTTGACAGACAGAGAGATAGACGAGCTCCACTTACGCTGACGTGGTGGACAGGATCTGGTCCGGATCTTCGTGATCACCATCGTCGCGGCCAACAAAGTCCGTGACGATGACGCCTCGGCTCTCGTTTAGCTGAGCTGCGAAGACTGTCTGCTGGGAGGAGCTCAGGCCCGAGGTTTCGTTGTAGTATCGCGTGCGCGAACACCTGAGCTTTCTCCGCTGGTGTTGTAGCTCGTCAGCGTTGTGGAGCTCTTCCTCGTCATCTTGAGTCTCCAGGTCGATGCGCAGACACCTCTTGAGCTCCGTGGGCAGCGCGTCGCAGTACTTCATCGCGGCGTCAAACACCTTGTCGACCGACAGGTTGCGCAGCTTGCAGACAAAGAGGCTCGCGACGGTCGTGTGCTCGGCATCGTCGCCCGAGATGCTCGTGTGCGCGAAGGGCATCGCCGGCGTGGCTCGGGCCAGGTACGCATGCGTGAAGCGGTTCATCACGGCCGGCGCCAAGCGCAGCAGCGTCTCGCCGTGGCGGACAAGCTGCTCGTAACGGTTAGCTGGCTGTGCTGAGAGCTTCACCGGACAGTGAAGACAGTCAAAGGCCTCGGGCGCTCTCAGGATCTGCTGCAGTGGGGACTCGGTGAGCACGCGGCTCTGGACACTCGCGAAGAAGAGCTGCTGCTCCAGGAGCTGCGCCTTGAGCTGCTTGCTAACCTCGGAGGCGCGCCGCGCGTCTCGTTTCGCCAGCGCAGCGTCACAGGCGAGCGTAAAGAGGTCGCTGTCGACGCCCAGACGCCGCCACTTGAGCTTGAGCGAGTCGAGCTGGTACTGCAGCAGCGAGGCCTCTTCGCGCAGGTACCGGAGCTCGTGCTGTCATGAGACGTACATAGGAGTGCGGAGATGCGGCTATAAGAGATGGCGTGCTTTGGATATGGCCATACAGCGATGGGATGGATATGACGCAAAGTCCATACAGAAGCATACCGTGGCGGATGAAGACGACTTGCGCTTGGGCGCTCGCTTGGAGGAAACCGCGAAGACATCGTCGTTGTCCGAGGCGGCGTTGCTGTGAATAGAAGCCCGCTTCGTTGTCGCCATCGCCGTCGTCTTGAAGACCGAGGTGCTGATGCTGATGCTGGTGCTGGTGGCGCGCGGGGCCATTGGGGGCTCTGTGTTGCTGTTTGAGATATGAATGCCTGGCATGAGGGGCCAGTGGAGGACCAGTGGCAGGTGGAGAGAGAAGCATGCGGAAGACCTGTGGGGAGTGGGCGAAAGGCAATCGCGCGTATGAGTCTGTCGCTCGCGTTTACACGCCGCGAGAGACTTATACTGCAACTTGGTCTCTTCCACACAAGATTGCTGGGTCGCGAGATGGCACCTCGCTTAACGCGTGAAGCGTCGGAGCTGGTATTAGAAATGGACTCACTCATGTAAAGAGGCTGCTAAACGGGCTGGATTCTCTGTCTTTGAAGCAGCTTGGACGCCTCAGCTTGCTTCGCTCGGCGACACCTCCCTTTCGTAGTCCATGTGATTACAAGGCCTTGCTTGCTCGCCTGCCGTTCGCCTGTCATCACATGGACAACATTGAGAGTGAGGCTGAGGCGCGCAATGCCAGCAGGCTCTTACATCCAGCTGCTGCTTTGCACCCGCCTGCTCTTTCTGTCCTGTGAAAAAGTGATCGCGCGGAATACTCTTCGCGAGAACGGAAGCGAGCGTCAACATGGTGATGATTTGGGCTGCGCTCCTCTTCTCTTCTCTCCTGTTCTGTTCAAGCTCGCAGCTGGCCACTCATCCAAAGACTGTCCCTTTCATTCGGCCAGCGTGAGAAACAAAAAAGAGCTCAAACAAGGGTCGCGCGGCAATGGGGGCGAGCATGTGGGCTGCTGCTGCTTCCCTGAGGCGGCCTGGGCTTTGGCCTTGACTCGACGCGGCCGTAATCCCGTCATCCGATCGATTCGGCACCACGCTCCCGCCTGTCCCTTTCGATTTTGATGAGTGAGTGGGCGAGCAAAGCGTCTGCTGCTCGTTTTTTCGAAGCAAAAGAAGACGCGGACTTGCATTGCATACATCAGCTCTTGTAAAGGAATACGGGTCCTTCCTGCGGGCCTTGTTGCACCAGTCGAGCAACAACTCCCACCGCCATTTGCGCAATGGCTTGCCTTTCTCACAGACGCTCCTGGGCTGCCTCGAACGCTGGTTCAGCATGCTCACCAGCGTCAACGTAAACATGCATCCGCTTATAGCGACCACCGACGTCGCTCGCTCTCATTGCTTTGGGGTCGCCTCGCGCGCTTGGTGAGCTGCTTGCGGAATTGCCACGGCCTGGGAGCTCTCTGAATTGCTCAAGTCTCGACTCCGATGAGGCTCGAAGCGGATCTCTTCTCACGCCACGGGCGAGGCAGCAGGCGGCGTCTGCATCGCCTCGCAGAGCAGCGCCATGGGGAGGTCGCCGTTGATGAACGGCATCGCGCGGTTGAGCTCCCGGAAGAGCAGCGCCGAGCTCGAGAGCAGGTTGTAGCGGAACACGTGCAGCCGCCG
>JAASFQ010000633.1:0-17500 GCA_023333845.1 Globisporangium polare | reverse complement strand
TTCTCCCGTTCGCGCTCAAGCATTCGGCAGACGCTTTGGAGCGCCTCCTCAGCAAGATGTCCGTCGACGATATACTCGACTTCTTCAGCGCTGTTGCTTGGGGCGTCGACTCCTGTGGGCTTCATCCTCTGATCAACATCCTTGCTGCTGCAGGGCTCTGAAGATCACCGAGAGCGATCAGGAAAGTGTTGAACGGTGGCGATGGGGTCGCTCAAGGCCAGACGAAGGTCACGAATGGCTTTCTCGGCGATGCGGATGCCTCTGAGCTGCTTGAGCGCTTGGACGCAGAGCGTCTTGAACTGCTTGCGGGAGGTGATTGTGGTGTTCTTCGCTGGCATGGAGATAGTCTTGCCCAAATTGGAACTGACGCTGGTGGCCTCGAAGGCGGATTTGCACTTCTGCTGCGGCCACTCATTTGTGCTCGCATTGGATTGACCAACTCCAGGCTTTGCCTGCGAGGCAGATTCAATTCCTACTGCGGGCTTCGTTTTCGTATATGTTCAGGTATTCGAGGTGGCAAGATAAGCAAACGGCGGTGTCATGTATTGTGAAGCACTCGAGGGTATGTCACTGTATATGCAACATTGTCTGGCTTCTCACGCACCTCGTGTTTGCCTTGCGTTTTCAATGGCGCAGGGTCAGTGATTCCATGTGCTCGAAGATGAACCTTGTACGCTCGGATCCTGTCGTTGAGCAGCCCCTAGCGACGAGCATCACGCATGTGCTTCAGCACAGATTCTGCACCATGCCCAGATATGCACCGTCCAACGAGAAAGTTCACGACCGCTGCTTCTGCGCTGACTCCGGACGCCGTCGCTGCCTTCTTGAAGTCCGCCCCACGCTCGAACAGCTGGAGTCCATTGCCGAGGAAGAGCTCCATGAAGCCGACCGTGTTCCTGGTGTTGGAGACTTGCTGACGAGTGGCGTCCGAGCTCCGCAAGCGCAGCTCGAGAGTATGCCACTCGTCCCAAGCTGTCGAAAGATTAATCGTTGGCGCCTTCTTCTTCTTTTTCTTCATCGGCCTGCGATCTGACGCCTGTCTCATCGCTGACCCCCTCAATCACATCCGCGCGGCGCTTCTTCACTGCCGATTTGACAGCTTCGATGCGCTGCTCCCAGCGCTTGGCCATCTCGATAAAAGCGCTAATGACAGCCGCTTGAACCTTGATCGTCACCTGGAATTCATCACGCTCCGGCTGCTCGGACTTGCTGCTTGCTACTGTGTACTTTTCGTTCGTTGCAGGGCCCACCTCGTTCAGCTTCATCAACCACACCATCAAGTTCGCGACTCGATACTTCGCAGCAAATGCACATTCCTCCAGGGGCTTGACGGCTGGCGGTTCGGAGTTCAGCATCTCCAGTGTTTCGAGTAGTGGCAGATCAAGTGAGTAGCGCAGTGGTCGAGGACGCGCTGATCGACGTTGATGCTGGCGGTGCTGAGGTTGCTGCACGTGCTGAACATGAGCACTTGGACTTCCGCAATCTTCGCACTCGTCTGCGTATCGAAGTCAGAATGCTCTGTTGAGGAGACATACAACCATCTGGTCTTCGCTGGTGGTGTCGAAGACGTAGGCGAAGGCTTTGTTTGTTGCTGCCAGGTTCCGGGCCCCGCTGTCGGAGAGCCACTGCGCACTCAGTTGGGGTCCCCGATCGCGTGGTGAGCTCCTTCGCGTCGGAATGAATGCGACATCAGCTCGCACTCGACTCCTGCTGCCTTGATGGACTTCTTCAGGACTCTGTTCACGTAGCTGTGAGCACTCTCCGCGCGAGTCGCAGCGGACACTACCACCCTATCTACTGGTTGATTCTTGCCGTGGCGTGACACCCACCGCCTTGCAGCTCTAGTAGCGGGATTGACGTAGTGGTGGCTGGGCTCCGCAAGCTCGTTCATCATCGGAAGCTGGGCGAGCAACGAGGTCCATGGTGTGCAGACTGCATCAAGAAGACGACGGCAGTTGCATGGATCGGGCACGTCGCGAACCCGTCTCGGTCGGGGAATAGAGAGACCCCTTGCTCCTCCGATGTCTTCACGCGGATCAGCCGGAGGAAGAGGAGGTTGCTGGAGCTGATCGAGAGCCCCTGCTTGAGGACGAGCGACGAGTCGGATGCACAACCGAAGACATGCCACAGGATGCACACAAGCGCAGCGTCTTGGCAGTCGGTAGCGCTTGCTGCAGTCGTGTAGATGTGCTCCATAAGTAACTTACGGTATTCTTTCGTACACGCAGCTGCCTTCTAGATCAATCCTCGCTTGCCAGGCATTGTTTCTTCTGTGTTCTCGCCATCTCAAGCAGTTTGCTGTCGATATACACGTCTGGAAGCGAAGTCCACGTGAAGCACAATAAAGGCGACTGTGCGTGCTTTCTCCAAGCATATCAAAACCCACGCAATTTGTGCGTTTTCGGGTCCTTTTATGCTCCCCCCAAATTTCCCTCCACATTCCATTCTCGTCCAAGTCAAGTCAGGTCGAGAGCGTTGGGGAATTGTGGGAGGAAACAAAACCAACAATGAGCTACCACTTTTGTGCTTGAAGATGTTCTACGCTTTTCATCCTTTTTTTGGAATGTGTGGAGTTCTTCAAAAGATCAAATTACGCTATCCAAAGTCACGATTTATAGACTCAAACAGCATGTTTGCAATGAAGCATCAAAACAGATTGATTGCCTTTGCCAGATCGCTTTTGATAAAATGAGCTCTTCAATGTGTCGGAGACCACAAAGCCGCACATCTCTCAGCCAGCACCGCGACTTGCTTTCTTGCGCGAAGATTTCCGTGTGCTTGCGCGCATGAGCAAGTTTTGCCACCGTTAATTCAAGAAGCACGCTCACTTGTTGGCCTTCCTGCCATTCCGGTCGGGAGAAAGCACGAAAAGACTCGCGGCGGTCTCGCGCGCATGAACCGCCGGATCACGAGTTGCTGTTCAATTCACGCAAACATACACGACTTGCGAAAGTCCTCCGCGGTTCTGTAAGCACATCACAATGGCGGTTGTCAGAACAAATGCCGCATGTAGAGAGTCGCACACATGGCAACAGCAGCAGACGCGCTATCATATGAAAGGCAGTCTGGTGGCCACGAAGCGCACGAGCACGCACGGCAGGAAGGTGGTGAAGAAGACGCACACGGCCACGCCCGAGAGCGCGGGACATTTGCGAAAAGAGTTTTCTATACCATTTTTTGTGATTGACAATTAAATTTCATTGCAAACTTTCCCACATTTGGGAAGTTTGGGAAAAGTCGGAGTGTACCCATTCTCCTGTGAACTGTATCCGCCGAAAATATAAATCCATCGTTTCCCCCATTCCCGCCGCATGGAAGCAACAAAAACGTTTGACTTGACTTGGCTATGCTCTCGCTTCCGAATTGAGCGTCAGCTGTCGCTGGCATAGTGAAAGCAAGTCAAACCATTTTTGTCCTCACGAGCACCGGACACGGACATCCGGCATTTCCCAATTTGCACGCCATCGCGCAGTCGAGGCAAGCAGCATGCAGAACATGGCTGCGGCCGACAGCTGCAACTGGCAGCAGTGGACGCGCGAGGACGTCGCGCAGTGGCTCGAGAGCCTCAGCCTCGGCAAGTACCGGCAGGTGCGTTTGCGTTGTGTGCTGCTCTGTCTGTCAGTGTGTGTGTGTGTTGATATGGAGCAACACGGCGGCGTGTTCGAACGCTTGTGCCCGCAACGCACCGCGCCGTACTCGTACTAATGCTTCTATACGCTTTCTCTCCGTCACGTGTCTTGCTGTGCGCGTCATTGGTAACTGCTATGGCACTTCTGTGCTATCTGCGGCCCGTGAAAACGCGCAGGTGTTCATCGACAACGAGATCTCAGGAGGTAAGCACGTGTTCAACGTGCCGTGTCAACTGTGTTTTGATTTGGCTATTGAAGCGTGACGACATGGGCTGATCGTAGTATGGGGGGAGGGTGGTTGCTAATGCGATTGGATGCGTGACTGTGTGTGAACAGACATCTTGCCGGCGCTGAACAACGATGTCATGCGCGACGAGTTCGGCATCACTGCGTTCGGACATCGAGTGCGCATCCTAAACGAGATCCAGGCGCTTCAACAGCACGTGGCGGAAGGGGCGGCGGCTGCTGTGGCCGTAGGGCCATCATTACTACCATCAGAACCACCGCAGCTATCCGCCGACGGGTCGGTGATCCGCAACAGTGATTCGATCTTGCCCCCACCTCCTCAACCTCCGCCTGCAGTAAAGTCCCAGAAGCCCGCCTACGACCAGAACTCGCTCCATCTCGTCGTGCTCCACGCAGCACCGCTGGTGATCAAAGACAGCAAAGGGCGCATCTACCCCATGGAGAAGCTTGATCTCGAGGCAGAGCGACGCGCAATCACGAACTCGCTGCTGACTGACGTGCAGCACAAGGCGATCCACGTGCGATTCGACATCGCCACTGCGGACATTTTGCGGAGCCTCATGACGGCTTGGACCTGCAAGGTGCGTGTGTGAATGCGCTTTCGTCGGTGTTTGTTATTTTGATGGCTAATTCGTTGTGTACATGCGCGTAGGTGCTGCACTTTTCAGGTCACGGTTTGGGTCAGAACCCTGCGCTTTGTTTCGAAGATGGCGCAGGATGCACCCACATGATCACGCCTGATCTGCTGCGCCAGCTCACGTTCTCGGGCACTACGCGCCCAGATACGCGACGCATGTCGAGCACAGCCGGCCAGAGCACGAGCGGCAGTCCCGCAAGCTCTATCAACCAGCACGTGGAGCTGGTGTTCGTCAATTCCTGCCACAGCGAGAAAGTTGCCTCCGTATTCCTCAACGCAGGAATCCCCCACGTCGTTGCGGTACGTAAAGGCATGACTTGCGCTTGTTATTTCGTGCACTGGTAGCGAGCGTGCGACTGACTGATAAGTGATTCCCTTCGTCTTCATCTTGGGCTCAGGTCCACTCCGATTCCCTCGTCGTGGACGCGTCGGCGACGATGTTTGCCAAGCATTTCTATTTATCTTTATTCTCGGGGCACAGAGTAAGCACTGCGTTCGAGATCGCCAAGTCGGCTGTGCGGGCACTTCCAACGCAGAAGCGAGCCGCATGCTGCTGCGCGTACGTTTCGTGCATGTTTATGCTGCACCATCCTTGTGCGATTATGCTAACCAGGTTGTGTGTCTTTTCTTGGTTCAACTCAGGCACATCCACGAACCAAACTGCCCGTGGATGCTGGCAGGCTCTCGACACTCCCATCACAATCCCAACCAGTGCTGCTGCAAAGGTCACGCACTGACGTTCCCGCACGACGAGTCGAGCAAATTCTTGCTACTTGGTGGAGACGGAAGTCCAGAGGCGCACGATGTGGTGCTCTTCGATGACATCCCGTACGGCGAGCTGTTGGACCACACCCCGAAGTACAAATCGTCGATCCCATCGATGCACGGACAGGTGAGGCATCAATGCTTTTGCTTTGAATTTGAGTAGACAAAGCCTCATCGAATCGTGTATTGTGGTTCAGTTCATCGGGCGCAATTCAGAGACGTATCTGATGGTGAAATCGCTGTCGGAAAACTCGGTCACTGCGTGTCTCGGAGCGCCTGGAATCGGAAAGAGCTCGCTGGTGATCTCCGTCGCGCACTTTGTGCACAGTCGCCGGATGTTCCCAGACGGTGTGTTCTACGTGGATCTAGAAGGGCAGAAGCTGTCGACAGTGCGGTATGCGATCGCGCAAAGCATCGGGATGCCCGCGGCAGACACGGACGAGGAGGTTTTCGCGGAGCTCGGGTACGAATACCGTTTTCATACAACTGAAAGATTGGTACTAACACTCGTGCTCACAAACAGATCGAAGCGCTGCCTGCTTGTTATGGACAAAGTAGAGGAGCTGCTGGATGAAGACGAGCACAAGTCGCAAGACTTGCTTGGTCGCCTGATCTCCACTGCGCCGAACACTCGTTTGCTGCTCGCCTCGCGGAGAATTCCACACATCCCAAACGTCACGGCGTACTCGCTCTCGATTTCGGAGCTGCCCCTTCGCACTGCGGTGAGTCATATTGTATTTCCCCGTACTGCTGAGTGAGTGTGGTTTTCTAATCTGTGCGTTTTGCTTTCCATTCACTGCTGCTGAGCAGACGGAGTTGTTGTGCCTGGTTGCCCCGAACTGCTCGGCCAAACTGGCAGAGCGACTTGCGAAAATCTGTGGATGCCTTCCACTAGCCATCCGTGTCGTAGGTCGAGCGCTTGCGAATGCGAGAACCACTGTCACTCCAGAACAGATGATCGAGTATTTGGAGGTACGCCTTGCTCTATCTTATCACGAGACTTGAGGCAATCAAGCATTAACAATGGTGCTTTGCTTGCTGTATTTGACGTGCAGCGGGATGAGCGGCGGTTTGAAAACATCCGCGAGCTGAACCAGGTTGGACACAAAGAGTGTGTCGACCGCTGCATTCGGTCCTCGTTCTGCCATTTGGACGAGCCTCTTCGACTGGCGTTCATGGCGCTTGGATTTTTCCGAGGAAGTTTTGAAGTCGAAGCTGCCGAGGCAGTACTGTCGAGCCTATCCTCCGGAGACAAGGGAAACTCTCGATCTCTAGCTGCTTCATCTGCCACCCCGGGGTCATCATCGTTCTTTCCAGGATACGCCTACGCAAACAGCCGCAACAGGGCTCAAGACGACGACGTTTCGTCAGTTCGGAGCCTGGGCTCCCAACTGTCGAGCATGGACGAGTTCAGCTTCGAGAACGATGGTGCAATGACCAACGACAGCTACGACCTGCTGGACTTGGAGAGCACGGAGGAGATCAAGGCTCGAAGCGTTGAGGGTGAGAGGAATTACCTACATTCCTGCTCCCACTACTCCATGTCACTCATTTGTACTAACTCTCGTTTACATGCTGATGCCTTCTTCCTTCCAGTGCCTTCCGCAAAGGTTGCCCTCGCAAGCCTCCATCAGTGGTCACTTGTGGAGTACGATTCGCGAGCCAGTCGGTATCGCATGCACAACTTGGTGCAGCTCTTTGCCGAAGACGAAGCCATCCGGATGGGCGATGAAGCTCTTGAAGAAGAGTCCAAGCAAGCTGTCCCGACGTCGTTTGTCTCCGTGACACCGACGATCGAGTCTCCGTCTTCTTGTCCGCTGGGGAGAGAGCTGCACCTCACATGGAAGCGACGCTTTGTGCGCTACTACTGCATGGTTGTCGCCAAGGCATCCCATGCGTATCGTTTCGACGGACGACTCGACTTGTTCGACAAAGAACGTCCAAATATCGAGTCTGCGATGCGGCTTGCACACGAGCTCACTGTGCAGAGTATCGAGCAAGTCCGTGAAACCAAGCGCCAAACCCGTGAGAAGCTCGTGGACGACGATGACGAACTACTTGGTGGTTGCGACGCATCAAGCGATGCAAGCTCGTCACAAAAAGAAACGAGACTGTGCAGTTCGAGTGGCAAGACGGTGAAGGACTCGTCGATCGTTGACGCGCTCCTGTACAGCAATTTGGTGGTTCGCAGTCGCTTCATCTTCCGCGCTCGCGTGGATCCTCGACGAAGGATCCAAGTGATGTCGTCATGTCTGCAGCTGTCTCGCGAGACAAGATCGTTGAACTGCACGTGCGGAAACAGCGAAAACGATCCAAGTACGTTGTTGTGGGACGTCGAGGAGGCAAAGCACGACCGTGAGCTTTGGATTCTGGATAAACTGCCGTCGTTTGAAGACTCGCAGCCTCCGGAGCCGATCACGAACGGCTGCTCCTGCATCGGGATCCGTGAACTCGTGGCGCTTGAAGCTCTACTCCTGACCGACTTGGGGTACGCAAGTTGCGATGTCGCGGACTGGATTGCGGGTGAGTATTACTATTTGGAATCACTGCGGCTGCAACGAGAAGTGCTAGGCTGGTCGGAGCACCCACAGCTTGCTGAAGTGCTGAACCAGCTCGGGATCTGTTTGAGTAACCACCGAGGGTATCAGACGTTCAACGTCTGGCTACTCCAGCACGCAGAGAAGCTTCTAAAGGGAAGTCTGATGATGCGCGCGCGAGTGTTGGGCGAGAATCATCCCGAGTTCGCAACAAGCTTGAACAATCTTGCCAACTTCTACAAAAACTGCGGCACCAACAATCGCAAGTATTCAAAGAAGCATTCCGACAACATCAGCAGCACACGAAGCGTTGACGGCTCAGAAGATGGCCATGATGGGAGCGCGGATAGCTGGCCTCGTGGGCGATCGTTTGGCAGTGATCGTGGATCCAGTGCAAGCAGCGACAGCGCGGCACTTTCGGAAGGAAAAGCGGACCTTGAGGACGATGAGCCAGACATCGAAGGGATGTATCGCCGGTCGCTCAAGATCCGAGAGGCGACATTGGGCAGAGATCACCCGCAGGTTGCGCAGTCGCTCAACAATGTTGCGCTTTTCCTGTCGAATCAGCTCGACGCGCGGAAGATCAAGTACGCGGCTGCACTTGTGACCTTTGCTGTGTATATTTGGTTTTACTGCATGCCTCACTAACCATTAACCATTCTTTGTCTCTTTGAAAGTTCACCGCATCATGAAGGACGAAGAGAGGAGATCATCAAGCTCTACGACCGAGCATTGTCCATTCGTCGCAGCACACTTGGGAATGCCAGCTTCGAGACTGCCGCTACTTTGAACAACATCGGCAACTTCAAGCGCATCACGGTACGCTACGGCTGCTTGTGGTTCAGTTAGTTGTGTCCGGGATCTAATGGTTGTGGAAATGGGTTTTGTGGAATTGCAGAAAGACTGGCGTGGTGCAGAAGAGCACATTAAAGAAGCGCTGAAAATCACGGACAGGTACTTCAACGACATCAGTCCGCGAGCAGCACGCATCTTTATCAACTTGGCGCGAGTTTATCGAGATCAGGTACGAAATCGGGTTAGCAAATGGTCATGCTCCGAGTGGATCAGTAACTTTCAAACATGGATTTGTCATAGGAGCGATACGAAGAAGCCATTGCAGCTTATCAAAAGGCGCAAGAGATCCGTCACAAGCTGTTCCCCGGCTCCAGAGAAGTTGGCTACTGCATAGGTAAGCCCGCGTAATTGTGAGCTGCTCCGTTCTCTTTATTTACCATTCTGACTGTACCATGTCCTATCGTCTGCTGTTGTAGAGCAAATCGGGAAGTGCTTGCGACTCAATGGAGAAGAAGCCGAAGGGAAGCGACTGGAAGATCAGGGGCGGCAGATGAAGAAATTCGGCTTAGCTGTGGCGGAGGAGGGTGGCAACGCGCCAAAAGATACGCACAGCTCTGGCGACTATCTCGCTGCCGCATCGAAATTGGCGGCTCGAGTAAACGTCCTCGATGTCGTCGACTCTGAAGCGCTCGAGTCGCGCAGGTTCAACTTTCCGGGGAAGCTCTTGGGCGAGCGGGGCATCCATGTGAAGAAGATCGAAGCGATCGCAAACTGCCAGGTCCGCTACCATGGGCCGTGGCCCAGCGACACGCAGAAGAAAGACGCGTTCCTTCAACTCAATGGCTCCACCGAGCAGGTACAAATGCACAAAGCATTGTATCATCGTGTCGAGTGGGGTGGTGCCCATGAGTCTTGAGAGTGACTAACTCGTGCATCTCTATTTGTGAACCGATAGACACTGGAGCGAGCGAGAGAGCAGTGCATTGCTCTACTGCGAGAGGTCAAGATTGCGTGGGAGCAGTTCGTCGTCACGGATTCGTACAGAGGTCCGAATGCGTCCCGACCGCAGCCACATCCCGACCGCGGACGCAACCAGAGCCGACCCTCGCACCGTCGTTCTCAGCCGCTTCATCGCTCACCGTCTGGCTCGAGTGCGCGCTCGGACAGTGGACACCCGAGTCAGCAACGCAGCACCAGCAGTGATGGCCCTGGCAGCTCGTCATCATCGAGACACGGCGGCCACCTGCATCGTCATCATCACCAGCGAGCGCGGGGGTCCGGGTCGGGGAGTGGACATCCTCCTCCACACCATGGACACCCGTGAGTGAATAAGTGAGTGAGTGTCTGTAGGTTTCGCTTAGGAGTTTTTAGTTTCTTTGTCGGTAAGGACGGATCATCTGAGAACAAGGACCCATGTTGAAGATGCGCATTGATTGTGGTGGTCTTTGCACCGCAAATGCTGGGAAGCGTCTCGCTTGAGATCACGGGTTTCCAGTGCTCTGCGAGCATGCGCAGATGCACGCAAGCAAGTGCCACTCGCAGCGAGATGCAATGCAGCAGCGTCCAACGCACACGCACCAGCACAAGGCTCGCACAAACAAGTCCAATCCAGCACGAGCACAAACAAGTCCAACGCAACAATTCGATTGCGGCTCACACTCGCCTAAGTCCGATTTGGCCGCAAAAAACGGCCGCACGCGAGCGATCTCTCGCGCTTGGCTGTTTTTCCAATCCATTTCCCACAAACAAAGAAGCGTGCGCGCGAGCCAAGTGCGCGTTAGAAATCCACCTTCCCGCCGCCGCGTTCCATTCCCCACGCTTCAAGCAAGCAAGCAAGCCAAACAAGCAGGACGCACACATTCTCTCTCTTTCCCCATGGGCAACGAGCACTCGACGGCGGCGCACGGCGGCAAGTGCGACGGCGTGCCCTTCGTCACGTGGCGGCCGCCAAATAGCG
The DNA here is from genome assembly GCA_023333845.1 of Globisporangium polare. Taxonomy (NCBI): domain Eukaryota; phylum Oomycota; class Peronosporomycetes; order Pythiales; family Pythiaceae; genus Globisporangium; species Globisporangium polare. The sequence goes on along the minus strand of JAASFQ010000633.1, from coordinate 6,934 downwards.
CGCCGTCTCCGCGCGTGACGACGACGACGACGACGAGCAGCGGTGAGCACCTCAGCGTCTCCAGCGACCGCTCAGCTCGCAGTAGCAACAGCGGCGGCGCCCATCAGCAGCACTCGCCCACGTCCCCAGCCGCCTCCGCATCGCCAACAGCAACAACAACGCCAGTTGCTGCGCAAGAACAGCAACAACAGACCAACACTCCTACTAGCAACAACAACAACAACAACTTCAACAGCCAAAACGCAAGTTGCTACCACTTTGCCGAGCCGTCGAGCTTCAAGTACGACAAGGTGGCGCGCGTCGTGACGGCTCCTGCCGTGTTCACGAAGCCCGCGAAGGCCGACTCGGTGATCGTGAACCGCAGCGAGCTGCTCGGCGCCATCGCGATCGTCGAGCGCGGCGGCCGCGTGCACTTTCCCGACATCGTGCGCCGCGTTTTAGCGGCCGGCGCGGTCGGCATCGTGTTCATCGAGCGCGTGGACAACAAGACGGAGATGCAGTCGCTCTTCGACGGCTTCCACTCGTCGGGGCGCCAGTCCGTTCCCGTGCCCATCGTGCTGCTCTCCAAGTTCCACGCCGACCAGCTCGTGGCCGACCAGCCGGCGCGCATCACGATCGAGATCCTCTTGGGTGAGCAGGCGATCCGGCACATGGTGCCGGACGACACGTACTTTGCGGTCGCGACCGCTGCGCGCGCGGGAGAGGTCGAGCTGCTCAAACACTTGCTGTACTCGGACACGAGCGGATCCGTGCTGGAGGTACGTGCCGCTGAACATTTCTCTGTGGTGTCGGGAACGGAGCGGGTTAGCTGAGCGTATGTGTGTGTTTGTGCAGAAAATCCCGAAAGCCGTGTCGCTCTGTGACGCCGCCGAGAACGGACACGTCGACTGCCTCGAAGTGCTGCACGGCTTTGGCGTCTCGCTCGATGAGCAAAAGGTAGGTGCGCGCGTGTTAACTGCTACCTTATGTACAAGTCGCTGCTGGTATGTTTCCTAACTAATCTCGCTTCTACTGAACGTTGCTGTTTACAGCCGACTGGTAATTCGGCGCTGATGATGGCGTGCTCGGTTGGGAACGTCGAAGCTGCGCGCGCATTGCTCATGTTTGGTGCAACACTGGATCTTGAAGATGTACGTGCAGTGCCGGTCATGACAGTGCTGCTTCTTTTCGTGTGCGGTCTATTGACCTGTTTATTTGTATGGTGAACTTCTTCCAGGTGCATGGCATGACAGCGCTAATGGTAGCCGCGCGCGATGGGAAAGTCGCGTGTCTGAGGCTGCTCATCCGAAAAGGAGCGCGAATCAATTTGTCTCGAAACAGAGTGAGCGAATGCATTGATGCTGTGGTACTGACACCAATGGGAATATGTACTAACTATCTAACTCCCTCGCTATTGTTGTTGCTGGATTCAACTCTAGAACCGAGGAACGACAGCGCTTCACATTGCAGCGCGAGGAGGTATGGACGAGTGCGTCTCCATTCTCGTGGACGCCGGAGCGGCTCTCGACATCCAAAGTGTAAGATGCCTTACTGGCGATGTTGGGATCATGTTGGACGCTGAATACTCACTCTCTCTCTCTCTACGCGTGCCACTTTTTGCTGTAACTCTAGCCTAATTCCACAACCGCGTTGATGGAAGCCGCCCGAGCGGGGAACGTTGGTTGCGTGAAGCTTCTCGTGAACGCAGGAGCGAGCCTCACTTCGAAAGATGTACGTCTTTCTATCGTCGTTGTTGGGAGTGGCGTGGTTAAATGATCTGGTGTGTATAACCAGAAGTCTCACACTGGTGTTACGTGTGTCATTGGCACAGAGAGAAGGCCATACAGCAGAGAGCCTGGCTCGGGTCTCTGGCTTCACCGACATCGAGGACTTCTTGCGAGAGCAGGCTGAGAGTGTATGTGATGCTGTGTTTAGCTTCAGATCATTTTCTTCAGCGAAATTTATGCCTGACTAACAATTCAAACGTATTTGTCTGCCTTCTCAGGAATCCGTGAAAGACCACCGACGACAGATCGAAGAGACCGTCGCGCGACCAAAGTCAACTCTCCAAGATCTGCTGAACGTGGCAACTGAGAACGACATCTCTGTCGACGTGCTGAAGCGTGAGATCACGCGAGACGTCAAGTCGAGTGCGTGGCTGGAGCAGCCGCGCATTATTTATGAAGTCTTCCGGCTGCTGACGCTGCCGGTGTCCACCTTGGCGGACCCGAGGACGAGCGATCCATCGTACGGAAAGTACAAGATTCAGCACTTTTGCTGCGAGATCTCGTTGTGGTACACGCGCAAGATCTTCCAGAAGAACTACCACCCAGGCGGTGTCGGGTGGTCCATCTCGTCAGCCTCGGATGAGCTGGATCTCGGAAGATCCTCTGGGTACTTTAAAGTGCTTTTCAACTTTGTTTGCAGTTCCGGCCAGCTGGACGACGTATTGCTGGTGCTCTTCTGCAAAGTGCTGAACCACTACATCCTGAACGAGCAGATCGGTGGACTCCTGTGGCAGTTCCTAGCGAATGAAGGCAAGTTCATCGTGCCGTGGCTCGTGTGCCACATTGGCCTCGACTCGATCCGCGACACGCTCGTGTGGCTGCTATACTCGGATTTGTCGGAGAGTGGGCAGAAGAACGTCCGACAGAGCGGTATCCTGGAGTGCATGTTTGCTCGTCTGTACTCGTGGCAGCGCACGCTGAGCTGGGGAGTCGGCACGTCGTACCAGCGCGACTCGATCGAGAACATCTGCTCGCTGGTCAACTACATCATCTACCCGCCGTCAGTGTACGTGATGAACAACGTTGCGACGTTCGTGGAGAACACGGACCACTCGCTACCGCTGATCACGGACCAGTACTTCCCCACGCAGCACAACGAACTGCTCAAGTCGCTGCTGCTCTTCCTACTGCACTCGTCGGACTTCTCGTTTGGCACGATGATCGATCTCGGGTTCTCGGAGATCTACAGGCAGACGACGCAGGACTGCCGTTCGCTCATCATCCACGAGGGCGGAGCGCTCTCGATCGTGATGATGATCATGAGCACTCTCGGGTACCACAAGCGCAAGCGCGACCTCACGGGGGTCGACTCGTTGCTGAAAGACACGCACGTGTCGGTGCTGCTAGCGTTGATCCCGCGTGTTGAGAAGTTTGTGCGAGTGTGCCGAGCGATCGTGATGGCGGATGTCACCGCTCTGCGCAACATGACAAACGCCCACGAGAAGAGCAAGATTACCGCCGTGAAAGCGAAAGGCTCAGCGCTGCTCTACATCATCACATTCCTGAAGCGGTGCGTGTTTCTGCAGAGCGGCAAGGTCGACGATTTGCTCGCCCAGTTCGGCCTCATGCCGAGCTTCCTTGCCTGCTACGGATCGCACCCGAACAACAGTTTGCTGCACCACGAGCTCACTGATGTGATCCGATTTGTGCTGCTGGACCCCGACCAGAAGCGTCTGCCGTCCTGTCCGCTCCTCAACGGACTATTTATTGAGCGCGCCAGCATCCTCGACTTTGTGATCCGCTCGTACGAGACCCACGCCCAGTACAAGGGTCACATGACGACGATCGCCAACAGCATCTTCACGCTCACAAAGTACGTACAGTGCTTTGTGTACATTTCAATCATGCTACTGGATGAGCTAACATGTTCTTTTCGGCTGTTAGTACTCCAAACTTTAAGAGCAGTTCAGCCAAGATCTCGTGCCAGGAAGTGGTGCGACAGTACACGAACCAGCACGAGAAGTGGCTCAAGTTCGAGTCCACCCTCGCCGAGCAGAACCTGTTGGAGATGCAGCCGCTGGGGCAGCGCAACGCGCCTCTGTGCGACGGCTGCTTGAAGCTTAAGGAGCACGCGGTCGAGTACGTCACGAGCACGTTTGCGAACACGGACGTGCGCTTTTCTGGGTACCTGGAAACGATCTTCTCGGGTGGTGCGAGCCATTACTGTAAGGTCAACTACACGGATGACTTCATCACGGGCTTTCTGTACAAGAAGGACAAGATCCACGACCACATTCCGATCCCCGAGCCGACACGCGTGAGCTCGTTCATTCAATTCCCGGTGCCGATGCCCTTCCACGCGCTCACGTTCACGATCACATACGTCGGGCTCTGCCTCAAGTGCGACAAGCTCTGGTACTGCGATACGCTGTCGAGCGCCAACTGGACGAACCGGATGAAGTGGGTCATCCCGACCTCTGCGCGCAAGTGGTACAGCTTTGGGGTCACAGAGGGACCGGGCAGCGGCGCGCACGGTATCCAGTTCTCCACCAAGGGCTACAAGAACTTCATCGTGTTGTGCGACACGTGGGGCCGTCAAGAGCAGTGGATGCGCGCGATTGATGAAGCCATCCTGGGCCTGGCGTCCCACTCGGCGAGACGCATCGACTCAGCGAGCGCCATGGCAATCGAGATCGACAATGAAGTGGACACGGACGAGTTCGACCTGTCGTACATGCGCGTAGCTGCGGGTGGCGGTGACAGTGCAGTCAAGAAGAACGGAGTGGCGCAGCACGCGATCAAGAGCGAAGGGAACCGGAGCAACAAGCACGAGGAGGACGCGAGCATCCGGCGCCGGAGTAACACGATATCGGCCTCGTTAAGTGAGATCGAGCGCCTGCACCAGCAATTCCAGCCAGAGTCCCACTCGCCCGAAGACAAGAGCAGTCGCGTGCGGTCGACAACGAGCGAGCAGAAGACGCTGAGCCCTGGCGGCGGGAAGAGCATCCCAGGCACGCGCGCAGCAGCAAAGAACACGAACTTCCAGGGCAGGAAGGGCGACCCGCTCGCGAGAAGTCCCGCGAGCTCGACACCCCCAAAGCACAACGGCGGCTCCTCATCAGCTTCGTCGTCCACATCAGCAGCTCAACAGCGGAAACTGGATCTGAAAAAGTTCCAGCCAGACACGCGCAAGTTCAGCGAGATCCTCTACAACCTCAAGATGGCGTCGCCCCCTCACGTGAACGCGGACGGCGCCGTGCTGCCCACGGGCCGCCAGATCCCTCCCACGCCGCCCGCGAGCTCTGGGCCCAAGCTGCCGACGATGCTCCCCAGCAAGCAGTCGGTGCCTCAGATGATCCTCCCGAGCCTGACGGAGACCTTGGCGACGGCAGGCGGCTCAACCTCAACGGACGACAATGCACCGAGGCCGAAAGAGCGCAAGAAGAGCGGGTTCACTGGGATCGCGTTCTCGCCTGCGGATGCGGCCGCGCAGCTCGCGTCCATGGACCGGAATCCGCTCGAGCCGCTGGGCATGCGCCACGTGGTCTCGACGCCCAACCTCACGCAGCTGTCGTAGCATCCTCCTCATCCATTCATTATCAGCACTTTCATCTATGAACTCCTCCTGCCTGTCAACCAACCAGCCGATTAACCTAATGCATTCAATGTGAATACGCATCTCATGCTCGTGACATGGCATCCAACAAGACATGACAGCCAGACACGACGGCACGAGGTGACCACAGACCCAAGAAAACACACAAAGCAAAATGCAAACAACTTTTTTCTTTTTCTTTCTTAAAAATCAAAAGGCCGCGTGCGTCAGTCAAATCTAAAGCAGATAGATACAGAAGTCAATATCCTCCTCCAGCGGACTAGTCGTCGCGCTTCTTCTTCTTCGACACGCGCTTGACCTTGACGACCTGCGTGGGCGCCACGTCGTGCGCGAAGAGCTTGGACACTTCCAATCCCGACGTAAACGCGTTGTTGAACATCACGCGCTGCTGGAACGACGAGATGAAGGGCAGGAACATGGATACGAACATGATCGGCCCGAAGACGATCCAGCCCACGGCGCGGTCGAACCCTCGCGCCAGCGCGCGCACCACAATGTGGTGGTACTGCAGCCGCATGATCGTCATCTGCATGAACCAGTAGACCGCCACGAGCAGCAGCACGATGAACTCGAACAGGTTCACGATCGTGATGATCGTGAGACTCAGGATCGCGAGGAGGAAGCAGAAGCACGAGATCACAAACTTCATCTTGCGCAGCTTGCGCTGCTTCATCGACATCTTCTTCGTCACGCGACTCGCGATGTACCCGCAGCAGAACATGAACAGGAAGAACGCGACGATAGCGCCCGAGAGGATGTACGTCTTGATCTTGTCGTTCGACGTGATGATGAGGTTGCGCCCCTCAAAGTACGCCTTGTACGCCAGCTGCAAGTACATGCCGATGGCCACGGCCAGGAAGCGCGACTTGCGGATGATCGTGATGAAGCGCGCGCCAGGCGTCGAGTGCTCTAGGTACTCGAGTTCGTTCGACCACCAGCCAAACCAGCTCTCCGCCGAGTCGTTCGTCGTGCGCAGCCAGTTCTGCCAGTCGTTGTAGTCGTCGATGATCTTGTCCCAGTCCAAGCCGCTCGGGTTGAAGAAGAACGGCGCCCACATCCACGTCGCCGAAATGATCCACAGCGAGAACGACATGATGCCGTAGTTCTGGTTCGTCGGCAGCACGCAGAGCTGGTAGTGATTCGCGTAACAGCGTATCTTCCACTCCAAGTCCGTCGGCTGCACGTCGTTGTAGAAGTCCGACTCGGTCTTCCACGAACAGTTGCACCACGAGAAGGTTCCGTACCAGGCAAAGAGCAGCAGCAAGAAGAACAGCTCCACTCCACGGTAGAAGTGGCTGAACGCGTAGAAGCGGTAGAGCTCGGCGAACTTCTCGTGCTTGATCGTGAAACCACGACCCGTAGCGCGGTACTTGGCGCCGCCGTGAATCAGCGTGCGATCGAAGTAGTGCATACGCGTGCCCATCTGGAACGTGAAGAAAATCGGGCCGAGGGTGAGGCAGTTCCACAGCAAGTACGTGAAACCGTGGCGGAAACCCTGCTCCACACCGACGACGGCAATCACAGGGACCACCAACAGGAAACCGAACTGGAACGCCCACGACGTGTTCAACGTGCCGCCGATACCGAGACCACCGTGGCTCAAGAAGTAGCT